>JAKSZP010016268.1:0-66530 GCA_022478985.1 Massospora cicadina | reverse complement strand
TAACCCCTTCCCCTAAATCTCAGATCCTAGTGGAGACTGGTCTTTAAATTACCATATCACTGATCACTTATTGGAAATTTAAGGGGAGAATTTTCTGGCCATCTGAGAGCCCCTTACCTGTCCTGGAGTGTTAGATCCCACTTACTGGGGCCCATTGACTGTCCTAATTTCAAACCCTACTAATCAACTGATGTGGATAACTCAGAACAGACCCATTGCATATGTACAGATTTTCCCGTAGACCAGCTTTAGTCCGTCCAAGGATGTGGAGACCTGCGAGACTTAGGAGTAGACAAAAATGCTATGATATCCTGAGTTAAGGTGGAAATCAATGACACTCTTACTTGCAAACAATAACAAGCTGACACCCTAATTGAGGAATATGCTGATATAATCTTCACTGGCCCAGAAGATTTTGGGATGATGAAGGGGGTGAAACATCAGGTGCTAACTGGCGATGCCCCTCCTTCCTGCGCCCACCCCTATTGGAAGTATAAAGTCAAGGAAGCCCAGGTCACAAAAGAATTAGAATAACTAATAGATGCTGGGTTGCTGAAGCCATCCTAGAGTCCCTGGGTCTCACTGTTGTTGATTGTGTGATAGAATGATGGAGCGCATCATGTATTTATGGAATACCGCCCTCTGAATGCCACTATTCGGAAGGATAGCTACCTGCTACCTAGGCTTGATAACTCCTTATGCCTATAAATTGGGTCATAATTTTCTCTGCAATGGATCTTTTCCAGCGGGTACTGGCAAATAGAGCTTGCACCAGATGACCAAGAGAAATGTTCGCTCATAGAGATTGAGGGTTTATTTGAACCCACTCACATGCCTCAAGGGCTGGGCAACGCCCTGGACACTTTCAAGCAAGCCATTGACTGCCAGTTGGGGGACCTGAAGATGCCATGTGTGCTGGTCTACATGAATGATGTAACTGTGTTTTTCGCACATTTGACCAGAATTTAGCCCACTTGAAAAAGTATTCAGATGGCTAGGTCTGCTGAGTTGAAATTATTCCCGCCAAATGTCATTTCTTTCAGACCAAGATGGAATTATTTGGTCATAAGGTCACCCATGAAGTAATTCACCCTTGCCCATCAAGGTGACTGCTATCAAGAAGATGACTTGACCCAGCAATTTGCGTGACATTCAGATTTTTCTCGTCATAATTGGGTACTACCAACATTTTATACTGCACTTTGCTGAGCTTGCTGAGCCACTAACCTACCTTTTCCTTAAATAAGTTCCTTTCCAATGGGATTACCCTCAGCAGAAGTCCTTCAATGTTTTAAGAAAACCCCAGACCATGACTCCCATTATAGTACATCCTGAAACATTAAATCCTTCATTTTATTTATTGACGCTAGAGGTGTGGCTGTGGGGTCTATTTTGGCCCAATTGGATTCAAGACAAGTTGATCACCATATAGCTTACTTTAGTAAGACGTTAACTTGATTGGAATAAAATTACAGTATAACCGAATATGTGTGTCTAGCTATGTTATTATCCATCAAACATTTCCATCCTTTTCTGTATGGGAATCATTTCACCGAAGTGATGACCATGCCTCACTATGGTGGTTACAACAGATGAAAGACCCAGATGGACAATTGGCCCAATGGGCCCTTAAGCTCCAGAACTACAACTCCTCAATAGTCCACTGTGCAGGGATGGTACACCAAATCGCTGATGGGTTGTCCCAATTGCCTATCATAGCCCTATATGCTCCCAAAGAGGATCGGATCTATGAGATCATTGTGAAACTGAAAGAGTGGAGCCATGAACCATTGGCAACACAAAAGTGCCTAAAGCAGATGGCTTCTCAGACTCAATCCAAAAACAGATTGTTAAACATAAACAAGTTGGGACCTCTTGTCTAATGTATGCTTGACCCTATGCTTGGACAAAATTTTCTCTGGAGGCTCATGTTACCATGGGGAATGGTGCAGTGAAGAAAACTTATGATGGCTGATAGTTTGCTGAACTGGGAAGAAATGATCGAGACAGTCCAGGATGTTGTTGACTTGTGTTTCACTTGTTTAAATCAGAAGCCGCCAAATCCTCTATGCCGGCATCATATCATGGTCCCCACGGCCCCATTTGCCATGGTTAGCATTGACATTATTGGACCCTGCCTACGGTGATTTATGGTCACCATTTTATCATTCTCACAGTTGATCAATTTACAAAATGGGTCCAGGCTATCTCAGTTGCCTCCCCAACTTCTAAAGTGACTGCATCCTTCTTGCTGAAGCAGATCTTCAGTCACCGCAGCAGTCCCAAGGTGCTGCTATTTGACAACGGTAATAATTTTATTTCCAGTGTGACCCAATCTCAACTCTCTCATGGGCACTTATCATTATTTCATGACCCCTTATCATCCCGCTACCAATGGAGCTTTCAAGCAAGCAAACAGTTCCTTAGTTGCCATTCTTTGAAAGATGGCTTCCTCTGATCCTTCAATATGTAATGAATAATTGCCATCGGCCTTATTAGCATATTGAATTAGCTATCATCAAATCATTCATATGTCACCTTTCTGAGCCCTTTATGGCCAAAAAAACAATTTTTCCCTCTAGTGTGCAGCCTATACTCAAAACTTCCGCGCCAGAAAACACTGACTTACACATATAAAGGTTGGCTGACAAATCATTTATGTTACAAGAGTTAGCCGCTAGATCCATGGGTACTATTTGACAATGAGAAGCTGATCAGTGTAATGCCCGGCAGTCAGTCCTGCCTAAATTCTAATTAGGGGACCTTATCCTATTTTACCATCACTGCCCCTTAAGGTGAGTTCAGAAACTTGACACTCTGTGGTTAGGTCCATACCAGGTAATCTACCATCAGGGTCCTGAATATTCAATTGCCTCTAGGAAGTTGAGTGGCGTTGTAACTTTTGTGCATGCGAGATTCCTCCAAATTATGTCCCTCCTCAGTAAGATCTTGAGGGGAATTGTCAATAATCATGAGAATCAAATGTATATGAGCAAGAATTGAACATGACCCAAATTGCAACTCAGTCATAGGAACTCCACCAATTCAGTGATCATTGAGAACGACTCAAATAATGAAACCCAAAAAGGGTGAAAGGAAACTCTAATCCTGAAAGGATCTAACTATTCTCATAGTAAAGACTCCAAGTTATATGGTGAAGATCTTACCATTCAAAGGTCCTCAGAATTGGCTTTGGCAATAGAGAGTCAAATTCAAAGAAAGCCTGTGCTTTCTGTCACATCATCAAAGAGGTTTCCTTACCCTACTCAATCCTGACTACCAATCCAAACTCCTTCTAGGCAAACTTGAGTATCTTGAAGGCCTATAAATATCTTTAAGTTTTGACTTATAAAAATACCTACAGATTTCCTAGTATTTTCACTAGTAACTATTTTGTCAGTTCTTATACAGAAGACCTAGCCTGTTAAAAGTGAACAGAGTAGCCTCAATGCCAAATTTCCATTGAGATTGCCTTAGGAAACTCAGTCCTTAAGAGCTTCCGCTGAAACTGTGTTTGACTGAAAATTAAACAGACTTTGAAGGCCCTGACCTTCAGAGAGGATAGCGAATTTTTACAGTATTGCTTCTCAAAGTCAGCTTTTTAGCCAAAATATTTTGTGAAATTTTATCCAGTTCCAGACTTAGCATAAGGCACAAAGATTGATCTTGGGTTTTGTTTTGGTAATGTTTTCAGCCACCTATTTAGCATTTTCAAAACTCATTGTAAATTAATATCACGAACCATGCATAACACTTTGTTGTAAATCCCATACAAGGGAGTTCAGGGGTACAATTTAATTTTACTGTAAAAAAATATTTGTATGACTATTAGACTAAAATTTGGATTTTGCTTCATCTATGGGAGATAGATGTAGTTATTGATGTACTTAATTCATATGAATTGCTGGCATATTAAATATTAATAGGTAAAATATTTTAGTATGGCCTTTCTTAATCTCAAAGTCTTTCTGGATTGCCATTTTTGTACATTTTGGGTTTAGTTGGCTTAATTACGGTTTTTGTGTTTTTGAGAATACTTAAATGCTTAGACAAGGATTTTTAGCTGGCAAACGCAACATTTTAGCAACAGGTCCTAATATGGGTTTTTTATTGACTTTGGTTATCTTTTGAACTTTAATACTTGGCTGAGATTTTTCATAAAGCCTTACTCGTATTCCCTTGGTTGGGGAAGAAGGTCATAAGCAGAAGTTATATCCATGACGGTAATGTCTGTCCCCTGAACAGCCTACTTTAAATAATTATAACTACAAACTTATATAATAAATGAAAAATATTAAAATATATGGACACAATTAGGCAAGTAAATTTTTGTTTTAAAGCTAATTTTCTTAAACTTACAAAAATTAATCAAGACCTTATATTTATTGCAAATCAAAGCTCATGAATTATACAAAATAAATTTATAAACTTGAGCATGAGTAGTACTTTCCTAATGTTCTTGGGCAATACTTTTGAGCGTATAAAAAACATATAGTTTTGCGAGTTGGTCTAAGGCCGTACTCATATCTAATCCAACAAGCATTTCCATTGTATCTTAGGCCAGCCGCTCTACATCCAATTTCAGTGTTTTCATAACTAAAGTTGCCATGGTTGTAACAGCGCATCCACTTTCCGTTTGCAATAGAAGCTCCAATAACAAAAACATAACCAGCATAATGTTGAAGTATGTTCATTGCATGAACGTTAGTTTAAGTCAAGTTTTTTAGTACTAGAGATCCCAGCCCAACGGGATAGTCTGATGTTTTAATTCAAGTTTAGTAATCTCGCAGTAATTATAAACGGTTCCCATCAAATCTGGCTTTAATGTTTCACTTATCACTCTCTTTTTACTTCCTATAGAAATAGCCATTTTGGACAAAAATGAATAGGATTATTATAAAAAAACTTTATGTAAAAGCTTTTAAATTTAAAAAAGTACTTTAAACTTAAAACCTAACTTAGCTAATTTATGCCACTAATATTATGTTACCAGTATTTAATATAATATTCTTCTGGAGCATTGAATCTACGCCAAAAGAGACTGATTTTGAAGTCAAGCTGACGTATCATATGGCCTTAAATTATAAATTAACCGATGGGTAAACAACTGCAAAGATCTACTACAATTTTAACTCTAAACAACCATTATAAAACTATAAATTACAGTATTTCTTAAAAAACAATCTAAACGATATTAATAAAGGTGCTTTGTTGATCATTTTAAATTTTTACTTCGTTGAATAAATTGGTAAACAAGTATATATGAATAAGCAGCAAAATGTGTATCCAATGCTTTTTCTACTTCATTTAAATTTTGCGAAATTATTGATGCGTATTAATAAGTTTTATATAGAACTTTAAATATATGAAAATTGCTGCTATAAATAATAGATCAAATCAAAATTACTAACTTCAACGTGATTATAACTAAAGTTAAATTTTAAAGATATATCGTTAATAACACATTATGCGATCCCTTTATGTTACTAGTTATCTTGACTATTTAAATATTATAGTGTCAAAATATGGTAAGTTAAATATCTCCGTATCTAGGTTGAAGATATCAATTTTACAATAAATTTAAATTGTTACTACGCTTGTTTAAAGGTATTTTTTTAAAACTCCATACTTTATTTTAAAATAAATTTTAAGTGAAAGTAAGAGGGGAGGGCGGAATACAGGCGATTCGGCCAGCTTGTTTAAAGGTATGAAGCATCAACAGCATATCGAAACATTAGCATATATTATACAGTTAGTTTAGGCTATTTTAGGAGGTGCTAGCATACTTATGGTCTACCAACTCCCTTCATAATCTAAGTTCGAATCCGGTCATGGAAAAATGAAATTATTCTGTGCTTAGAGGATAAGAATACATGTAGAGTCGTACACCATGCCTCGGTCCAGCCTTGTGAATTAGTAAAGTTAGAACATGTACCACTGGCCTATCAGATCACGTCCAGGAAAGTTTTACCCCCAATACTCGGGTTTTGTCCTCCATTCCTATATATTTTTAATTCCTACCCCAAATTGGTCTGGTATATTTGACCCAAGGTTGACTCACCTCAAATAAATTGAAGTTTAGGTTGTTTATCTTACCTATAATCAGTATAAAAGACACTATCACAATCAAGTTTTCTCTTAAACCACAAAATCTAAGGATGTGAAATTTAGCATGGAGGTTCTGTTCAATATTTTTTATTTCAGAAAAGAACCCATTTATTTTTAGAATTTTATTTATATTTTTTATATGTGAAAAAGCAGGTTAAAATTTACTTTAATTAATTTTTATTATAAAATAAGTCAAGTTTGAAAAAAAATTATAAAAAGTATACTAGAAACCAACAAATCTAAGTTTATGAAATTTGGTATATATATTCAGCTTGGATGTCAGAATATTTTATATGTTAGGAAATTTTTTATAATCAATTTTAGCACCAGAAATTGCAAACTTATATAAATCTATATATAAAATTATATAAAAGATTATCTCTACGCATTAAAATACTTATAAAGAAAATTTTGTATGTATATGCCTCTTGGTTTGGTTTTCAGGTAGGTAAGGGGTTTTTAAGTTTCAATTTGCAACTAAAAATTGTAAATAAACGGTGACTTTACAATAAAACCTAAATTTACATGCTTGTGCACAATGCACTGCCAAAACTACAGTAGCACAGAGCTTTGATATATTTAACATAGGTGGACAGGAGGGAGTCCATTTGCACCTCTGTGGAGATGAGTTCAGGGCATCATATCTCAAGGGCACAGATAATAAACACATTAATATAAGGCACTGTATGAATACAGAATCTTTGGAAAACAAAAAAGGGAAATCTTTTATTTGTTGAAAATATGCTTTTTATAAAAGCTTAAATAATAAGTACACCATAGTATTGCTGACAGTGGCTTGTGAGATTTAATACGGATAGTCTTCTTACATGGTAAACTTTACCTTCAAGTAATGTCAAAACAGATCCCCTTCACAATGGTAGTTTCCCTCTGATATACTCCTCTCATCACTCATTCACATTGGTGCTATTATTTAATAGGGGAACAGCACTAAGGAATTTTGGGGTAATCAATTAATGTGAAATACAGGCAATTAGGCAGTGACTTTGAATTTTATTCTTAATAACAATAGTCAGCATATTATAATTAAAGCTCTGGTGGAAAGTCCAAGGATAAAAAATTCTAAACTTAATTAACAACAAGTTTTACAGTGGTTTGGGACAAGATAATATATATTAAACATAAATGATGGTGATATGAAAACCAGAGCTGCAGACCCAGGTAATCAAAATATTAAGGGTTTGAGGTGCATCAGTGGGGATTAAATATTCAATATTCTGTTATATTTACCAATAGTATAATGGAAGCAATCAAGGTTGCTGATAGTAATTTAATACAACTTCAGCTTTTACATATAAACTGAGAGCTGAGTGGCAAGGTAATTTCAATCAAATCTTTTATATAGGTATTAGTTAGTTATAAAATTAAGTAAAAATATTAACTGATGGTTGTTCAAATTAGGTACAAAATTCTCTAAGATGGATTTTTAATACTTATTAAAAAAAACTTTAATAAAAGAAGTGAAGATTATAAATATATATATGATTTTAATGATAATTGGTATACTGTTGCAACTTAGCAGTTTAATTTAACTTGATTTGATAATTTCAATGGCTTTGCCAAACAGTGGGTGGTTTTGGGTTGATCCAATATGGTTAATTGGTCTTGAGAAATTGGTTAGTAGTTTTGGCTGATTTGATAGAATAATTACTTGTTAAACTTATCAATGACCGTCTACCAATATAAAAACTAATATAACCCATTAGTTTTATCTAGTAAATTTTAAATCCAAATGTGACGCTGGATAAATGGCCTGTCAATAAACAAAGCTAATAGCAATTAATAAAGAGATCTAGGCTTTCAAAAGGCTTAATCTTATTTGACCTCTGAGACTCATGCTTTAACAGTAAAGGTTATGTATTTAAGAATTTATTACCAGTCAAAGCTGTGTAAATTTCTATCTATTGTTTAACTGGGTTTATTTAGTAAACACATGCAAAGCCATGATACTTGCTAGTATAAATATAAAATCAAGTTTTACCTTATGGTAATAGGCTTAAGTGCATGAATATGTCTTATGGATAGACACTGTTTAAAATCTTTCTTTGTCATTTCATTAATCATCTTACTGTGATGTCACCATTGCATTTTGCCATTTTAATTTTAAAAAATGATTGGTATAATCAGATTACTAGTTAATTGGTTTGATTGCTATAATTAAAACTGTGAGTACCAACAGGCAGGATAGCTGATAGCTGTGGTAGATCAAAAATAACTGAATTAATTTTAAAATTTTAGCAGCATTTAGTAATAATGGTTTAAGAAATCATATCATAATAAAAAATTTGTATATGACAATACCTTTGTTTAACCACTCCTCCTAAAATACTTAATAATTCTCAACAAAACTTAATAAAATATTCTATGAAAAATGGAAACTAATGCAAGTAGATTTAATTCAAAAGCATGATAAATAGATGCAAGTGATGTTTAAAAAATTAATGTTATATATATTTTTTATGAGAAATGATTATAGTTTCAGCTAAGAATTAGATATTATTTAGTTGATTTGATCTGACTAATGGTTTTGTCTAAGTGTTTTATAAATAATTGGTTAGTATGATTAGTTCAGTGGATTTGTTTTTTATTTATAGATTTTAACTTGTGACCATAGTTTCTGGTCTTATGTTTATTACTTTAACAAATTTGGCATCAAAATTATTAGCAGGGCGTAAAAGTTTTTGGGGTTTACTGCATATGTCAAGATGTGCTTGATTGAGCTTTGTCAATAAATATATAATATGGGTGTGGTTTTTGGTATAAAGACATTTGTTCAGTTGAGTTTTTCATGACCCATGGAATAAACCCGTTTAAGTAAGTCTTCTAAGAAAGGTACTGACAAACTCTCTCTGATAACTCAGAAACAATTTGAATAAGAGAATCTATTCCTTCAACTCTAATCATAAGAGTTGGCAATTATCTGACTTTTTGAACCTTTCACTTCCACTCTTTACACAAGAGATCTTATAAAAAAATGATTAGATTAAAGAATTCTACATCTTAAAACTCTTCCTCAAGAGCACAATAAAAATTGTATAACTTTATAATTTACAACTTTAATGTATACCTTATAATATAATGAAAGGGTTCTAACAAAGAATGCAATGCCTAACCCTTCTGTTAGCACCCCAACAGGAACATGTTATGTCGCCATTAAACTTAACCATAACAAGCTGGATCAAATGATGAAAATATCATCCACCTAGTTGGGTCCACCCCTGACTAGATCATGACTCTACATGGGTTGGATTCAGAAATAGCATTTCCCAACACCTCTATCCAACCTCAGCAGATAAACCTTTCCAAGCTAGAAACATGTTTAGGTAAAGGGACCATTTACTCATTTATATCAGGTCGCATCAATAAGCCAACCTGCAAATTACTGCCAATAAAAGTGTTGCCAACGCCTCAGTAACTCTGAAACTGTCTCATTAATTGGCAACAAATTTTTATTGATCCTAATAAGAAAGTTGTATGTTGATAATTAAACCAATAAATGAAATCCATACAAACAATACCAGGGATCTTTCTAAGGTGAAACAATACTGGTCAACAAACTTATAATCTGATCTTGAAATATATATTAAACTAATATTTAATAGGAAACAAAAACAAACCATAGTTATCAAACATCAATAACTCCAACATCCCCTATGGTTGCTTATACTAAAGTACACAAAAGCGATAAAGAATGATAATTAATTGTAGTCTGTCCCAGCTGTATAATGTGGTCATCCCAAAATCTCAACACCCCCCAGCTTAGCTAAATTATCTAGTGAATATGGTGTTTTGGAGGTATGTGTCATTTTTTTGTGGCATGAGTCAACCATCATGGTTCAAAATCTATTTCAATAGAGCTAGATCTTTTCTCTTTGCTCAATGCTTTTTTTCCATGGTCATTCTCAGCAGTGCAGTTCATATCCTCTTCTTCTCCACATAATCACTGCTTCTCATATATGCATAATCTTCAGGGTCACTTGGTTGATATTGTAAATGATGAACTTCTGAACGCCTGTTTTTCTCTGGTTGAGGCTCTCATGGAGACATGCTGCACCAGGTTAACCCATTCAATCTCACCAATAAGTCCTAAATGCCTGTTTTCTCCCAGGTCGGGTTCTCATAGATCAACAAGGGTAGATCTTCAATTTCTTAATGCCTCACAACAACAATAGATCTGGTTTAAACATGGACAGGTACTAGCAAGTGTCCACCCCCACCGAGTCTTCTTCACAACTATAGTTTCAGGGAGATGGCATATGAAGTTTAGACTGTCCTGCCAGTCAGGATTCAAGAGTACCCAAAAGTTAAGCCAGAATGCTAGAGGCATTGCTTCTTGGATGATGTTGGCTTGAGCGGAGAGATGTGTGACAATTTCACATCAGTGAATTGTGAGCATAAAAAGGAACCTAGCAAGTAACCATGCTGTTGTAACTCTAGACCCAGTGGGCCTTTCTACAGGTAGTAATCGATCAAATTACTATTTTGGTGTCTTCAATAGAGGAGCTTGGAACAAAAACGGAGGCAAGGGGCAGATCCTCGCTTTAAGTGAAGACAAATGAGCCCAGAGGATCCCAAAATCCTGTTGATGGAGGGCCTTGACAATAGGGTTGAATTCCCAGAAGTTAATTACATGTTATGCCCAGTTGGCTATGGTGGGAGCTATAGTTACTATCATGACTGGTATTGCCCAGCCAATGTAAGGCCTGAAGGGCCACATGGTTAGCGCCATAGGTAGTTTGTCAAGGAAGAATTTGAATAAATCAAAGATTGGGAACTTGGAGAGATTTTTAATGAATAGTAAATTAAGAAAAATTACCCATTAATTTTCTTAGTGTGTTACAACTGCTTAAATAGATGGTCAATTTAGGGAATAACTTATAAAAGCACAGGAATGGGACCTTAAGATTTGACCTAACCTGGTGAAATTTAAAGGGAGGGGAAAAACGAAATAGATATAAGCTGACTTTAAAAGAGTTGGCAGTGGGCCAAGTCACTGTTGGTTTGACCTTGGATGCATGGCTCATGGTTTCATTGCATTTCTGACAGTTAGCACAATGGCATTTCACCCAATGGGCAATGAGAATCTCCCAAATACACCCCACATAGGCGCGGTCCCAAATGGTCAGAAATGGGTTCAGGATACCCAACCTACCTGCACCCAGTCGCTTTGGCATCTGTTCATCCAAATGAGATGCATCGCATGACAATCCTGATTTTTGAGGGGAAGGTTTTGAGCTATTGGCAACATTTGACAATGGATGTACATTCCTGTCAAGCTTTGTCCTCAATGTTTTTGAGGGGTGTTCCAAATTGGCAACAACATTACCCAATGGCCCAAAGCCATTGGTGATTTTAACCAAGGATTCATCACTGGAAACATTTGTATTAAGAGGTACATGCCTGTCAAACCTTGTCCCCAAAGTTTTTGAAGCAGGTTTTAAACCAATGACAACATTTCTCAATGGCCCAATGCCATTGGCGAATTTTTCCAAGGATTTGATGCTTGATTCCTCATCTAATGAATGTGTGAGCCCGTCAGGCTTTGTTACTGAGGTTTTTAGGCATTAGGACCTTGATCTTGAGGGCTCAGTGTCATCAACTTTATAAGATCCTTTCAGCCCATGGGGGTGGCGAACAACAAAAATTTTGGTGCAAATTCTCTCAATTTGCTGTGCTTATTTGGCTGAGGCAAGCATGGGGTCAGGCGGAAGAATCTTTAGTGGGTGGGCTGTTACCCAACGCTTGTCTACCACATGGTGAGACCACCTTGCGTGATGAGAGGGACAGCTTCCCTCTTAGGACCCTTTTTAGTGGGGAATGGGAACATTGCCCAATCTAGGAAGAGAAGATGCTCATAGACTTACATATAGTAGTTTATCTCCTTTATCACCATGACATAAGAAATCGAAAAAAGATAAATACACAAATAAGAAGCAAAAACAAAAACTGATATTATGTATACAATTGACTTTTTTTAAATTTTTTAGAGACATTCTCTATAAGTATATTTTCCTCATATACTTTTTATCTTTAATTTTCTCTCTCTCTATGTTTTTGTGTTATATTATTTTTATATTTTTTTTATTAGATCCAATACTTTGATATTTATTTTGGGCCATATTCATTATAAATCCATCAGTATTGTTTTTATCATATGACATCTGTCGCCAACTTGGAAATATTTTTGAATGGAACCAACTATATGGATTTCATTCCTGATTTTCAATAAATTTATGACAGGTCTACTTTTAATTAATCCATTGGAGGCTTTCTCTCAATCCATCCAGTATCTTGGTAAGCGACATTATTGCCAATTTCCAGTTCCTTTTGAACTTATTGTTCATTTTTCTTAATAATTGAGTATCTGCACCACTTGCCATGGCTAACAATATAATTAATCCTAGAATAGATCTGGAATTGATTCCTAAATATGTGCAGACCAAAATGAGAATGTTGGCATCATCATGTTTTAACTTGATTGAATTGTGTTTGTTCTCAGCATTTCATTCCTTTTCTGTTAACTGACAAAAATAAGGTAGAGTGACCTCTTTAAGAATTCTGGGGTGATTTTTCTCGCCTTATCTTTAGTGATAACATTTATATTGGAGTCAAAGCTTGATACCGTGGATCCTCCATGTTCTTCTACAAACAAGTCTGAAATTTATTCTTCCTGGGCGATATCTTGTGGAGCATGTTTGTCTACAGTAATATATTGTTCTATATCCAGACTACCAATTCTTTTCTGAATCCTTTCTAGTCTCCTTCTCTTAAGGCAATAAAAGATTAATTTTATTTTAAGGCTTATTATCCAAAAATTGATTGTCAAAATATTCAGTTGCACCAGATTTACAGCAGCAGTTAAGAGATTTATCCATTATTTTTTTTAACATCATGTTTCTTCCACATTAAATTTAGTTCTGAAAATTTTTAGATTATCCAATTGCTACTTGAAATTTTAAACTTCTTTTTCTTACAATAAAATTACCCTAATCTAATCCTCATTGATGGGAATATCTTTGGCAGTTTGATTAAGCGCATTAAAGTTGATCCTAATATCTTCATATACTCCAACATTTGAAAGTGGAGGTCTGTTTTGACAGTGCAAATACCATGACTCATTACAGTCTTTGGTAGGGAAAAGTTTACTTTAATGGAAATACAAGTATTAAAATCTTACAGAACATTTGCACGAGTCAGGACAAGTGCTTCCTGATAAAAATGATTGCGAAAAGCATCCAAGGCCTTGTCCTACTTAATTTGTATGCCCATGAACTCCTGTTTTCAGCTGGCCATCTATTCAGGGTTATCAAACTCGTTCAAGATAGCCTCTTTGGCGTCTTCATACATCCAATAATCCCCATTAAGATAGGGCAACACCAGATTTTGATGATCTGCATCTGAAAATTTATAAGTGTTACTGCTTTCTGAAGGTCACCATATCTGAACATCTTATTTCAAACAGACAGAAAAATTCTGAGGCAATATCCTGGTAAAAATTAGACAATTTCAGTGTGTTCCAAAATTATTAAGTCACTACTGTGACAAGAGGTACTCAACCAGTCAACTACTGACCATTTGATATTCTCAGGAGTCATTTTCAAAAGTACTGCAAGCCCCAGGCATATTTCTTAGGTGCTGTAATTTCCTAACAGTATTTTCTTTAACATCATCGTTGACAGCTACTTCCATCTCCATAAGAGTGAAGTTTCACTTGTAGCTTACAAGGTCTTGTAACCACTTTAAGACTTGGGTTACATCATTCTAAAGCTGATAGAATTGCTCCTTAACTGCTTTATACGCAGCCTTCTGGAAAATTAATTTCTTGATTACTCCAGTCTGATTTCTCTTCAAAGGAGGTAAATTTTCCATATAGATCTTTATTGAGCTTCTCAACTAGCTCTATTACTTCCTCAGTTTTTGTCACTCATTTTTCCAAGGTAGTCAGATTGGATTGAGACACTGAATTAAAAGTATTCTTATTTTCTGTCTCCAATTCAGTCCTTAACTCCCAAGTTTGTTCATGTAAAATATATTTATGATAAATCTGTAATAAAATTTGGCCTAAAACTCAACTACCCCTATATTGAGCACCAAATATAAACTTTTTGGGGATTTATTACAATAGTTAAAAATGTGCTTTATTGAGTTTTGTTGATAGATATATATTATGGGTAAGGTAAATAATTTTATATAAACAATTAATCTGTTGAGTTTTTTTATGACCAATTTAAATAAACTAGTTTAGGTATTTCTCCTACAAGGAAGATATTGACTACCTCTTCTTTGATAACTTAGAAACAATATGTACAAAAGAAGCTATTCCTACAACTTTTATCACAAGAGTTGGCAAAAACTGAACAAAGGAAACTTTCCCTTACACTCTTCACAAGAGCTTTTGTGAGAAAAGCATATTAGTTAAGAGAAATCTATGTCTTCCTACTTTTCCTCAAGAACACAACAAAAATTGTATAAATATCTAATTTTGCACTGTATTGTCTGTCTTTATTAAAGTAAAATAGGAGTTTAAGTAGGAAATTTATTACCTAACTCTTCTGTTGGATCCCAATAGTAACTTCTACTGGCGCCAGTAAGAAAAACCCTAACAGGTTGTCTCAAATGATGAAAAATTTATCCATTTAGTTGAGATCCACTCACAACTAGATCATGGCTCTCCATGGGTTGTATTAAGAAATAGCTTGTCACAACGCCTTACTCTATCACCAGCAGATTAACCTTTCCAAGATAGAAACCTGCTTAGTTAATGGGACTTTTACCTATTAATAGCATGTCACATCACTCAGGCTAACCTGCAAGTTACTGTAAAGAAATGCATTATCAACGCTTCAGTAACTCTGAAACTCCCTCATAAATTGGCTACAAACCTCAATAATCTATATAATACAGTCAATTGTTGATAATTAAACCAATAAATGAAATACCTACATTTCATTGTTGGGGATCATCTCAGATGAAATATTAATGGTTAAAGATCTAAAGAACTGAACCTGAGATAAAGTAAATTAATATTTCACTGGGAAGCAAACCCAAACAATAGTTATCAAACAACAATAGCTCCAACATCCCATATGGTTGCTTATATTAAATTGCACAATTTGAGACAAGAATTCATCATAATCTGTTCCAGATGATTAGTGTGGGCATTATAAAGTTCCAACACAAGGTCGCGCTTATCCAGTTAATTAGTCACTTTTTGATGACTCATGACTCACTGATCAAGTCATTGAGGGTAGATCACTGATCTTTCTACATTTGGAAAAATTTCATATTCAGTTTGGCTACCAAGCCATTAGTTTTAATTGTCAAATAGCAAAATGCAATTTTTAAATCACAGCTTGATGGTACATAAAATGGTAAAGAAAGCTTTGAACAACTTCCAGCCTTAAGAAAGGCATAACTATGTACTTAAGCCTTTTTAGCCAAGGTAAAAGTTTCTAGATCATTTTTAGCTAATTATTTGATTTGATTGGTCCAATTACCTGCCAAACTTATTAATAGCACCTAAGATACTTCAAAGTTATACTTAGAGTTTGACTGTCAATAACATACCAAAACTACCAAAGCAAAATATACCAATCCTAATTTAACACACTATGATACCATACCATTTCACAGATGTTTAAATATACCCCCACCATATGACATATAAAATCATTCAAATTAAGCTGACCAGGAGATCTACATTACCAAAAAAAAGAAATAATAAAAAATGAGATGGGGAAAAATGCTCAAACGAGAAAAATGGACCCAAAACTCTAGTTTAGATCAAACCAACCAGGTTGTCACCAGAAATTTTATTAGATGACTATGGCGGAGGGGATAGGTCAGGGGTCTTCTTCTTAGCTTCATCAACATTCAGCAAAGTTTGGTCTGAGGCAGAAAAAAAGGTATTGATGCTTCATCAGAATAAGACTAGATATCATTTAAGTGAGGGCCAGGCCAGTCACCATGAGCTACAGAAAATGCAGTGATGTAGATGGCCATATCTTTCTCATCCTGGAGCCATGTTCAATGTTTGATGAATGTGGAACTGTCAGTGTGGGTGATATTGGCCTTGGGGTTCTTGGCCACTGCATAAAAATTAATGTTTGATTTGTGGGCACACCTGTGATATTTTAGGAGTTCCACTTACCTGCTGTGGAAAGGTGATCTTATAAAATGGGGGAACATCTATGGAAAGCATAGCCACTGACTTAACAACTTTGTGGTGAGGATGGCAGTTAGGCGAGGCAACAGCTTTTAAAGTAAGATAATGGTTGGAAAAGGACAGGATGCATTTAAGGAATATAATGCTGAAGGATGACCTGACCGTAATAATCTGTTTGTAAAATCATTCAATGGTGAACGCAGATAATTCTTTAATTTTTACTTAATTAAAACACTCAGCATTAAGGCAAAGAATCTATTTATACTGGATCAGGGCATCAGAAAAGTTTTGGGGGTTGATGATAAATGGGAGGAAGCATGTGATTGAACATTGGCTCAAGGAACTTCCTGATTGGCTGGGATAGCTTGGGTTTGGGTTGATGAGGAGTTTGATTGGCTACTATGAGTGCTGTGGCAACAGCAGACTTTGGAGGAGGGGGCAGAATGCTGCACTGGACAGAAAACTCTGTGGGATTGGTAGCAGGGTGGGCGCTGGTGGAAGTGGACTTGGAGCTGTCAGAAGTGGCAAAGGATGGGCATTTGCGTTTTGAGTAGTCCAACTTGATACAGGACAGACATATCAAATGGCCATCCTCAACACAAGCCCATATTGGGTGGTTGAGGGAAGAAGGGAGAACATAATGTAGGTGAATCAGCTGATAAAATTTTATTAGAATTTGGGCATATTTGGCAAATTCCCAAGGCCCTATAAATCGTGAGGTCTATTTGTACCAAAAACTGAAGGATGGGGTCTGAGCTGTAAATAGACAAACCAACCATCAGCTCCTGATTGAGCACAATGGGGGAGGTGGGAGGGCTGTTGGAATCCTGGCGTTGAAAGGTGCTTGCAGGTGCTGTTTACCCAGAATTTCAAAAATATGGTATTGCAGGAGGCTTACAACTTTTGACTGCATTTTTAGAATATTTATTTAGGGAAATGTTATTAACTTATAAAAAGAAATTGGATGTTAATATGTTTTATTAGTAAAACTGGGGGATATGAAAGAGAAAGCCCTTATTACATTGATCTTGCTTAGTATTTACACTAAATCAAAACTTAGTAAAGTGAAGAGATGTGATCTGAATTAGGCTGAGGGCATCCTAATTTGTATAAATGACGATTTAGTCTATCGCCTCTCTGGAAAGCCTATCAATTGAGTTGAGCTTGGATTTAAAATGGGATTTTAAGCCTGGAATAACGCATCCATGGGGGATCATTCTTATGTAATTACACTAATCTGCCATCTTGCACATAAGGGTAGTTTAGGCGAACAATGAAGTTCCTAAGTGGCGATTGGAAGATATAATATTTCCACTCCCCTGAACCTCCTTCAGGTCTATAAAAAGGGGAGTATATCCCTTACTATAATTAATAGGATTCCACCGTAAACTAGTCTCTTATAATATATTAAAAGTTGGAGGAGTCAACACTGAAACATTCTTACTGTTAGTCAAACTACTGACTGGTCAACATAACCCTTCATTAATGTTTTAGACAGATAGGGCTGTAGGAACTGTCCATGTACTCGGTTGATAGTTAACCTAAGAAGCAAGAGACTTGATAGAATATTCGCCACCCCTTTTATAGGTGATGACAAAAGGTCCCTCCTAGATGGAGCCAAGCCTCTCACTTTGAGCTGTAATACAATCATGGTAGTATAGTACCAAATCAGAGATTTTAAAGGTGGGCAAGGGAGGCCTGAGCTCATTGGTGGCCTGGTTCTCTTTAGTGACCGTTTTTAAGTTAGCCATAGCCTCAGATTGTAGATAAATTATGTGTTGGGCCAACCTCTTCATAGCCTTGTCAGGGTCATCTGTTTTACCAATAAAGACATCTTTGGCTAGTATAGCTGTTATCCCAGGTTGTCACTCATATAGAACGCGGAAGGGAGACATTTTGAGAATCTGGTGATAGCTTATTAAGTAAGCCATAAAAGCAGTAGTCAGAAACTACTCCTAGTGTAGAGGGTCAGAGGTGGCCATTTTTCGCAGTATAGATATCAAGGTTCCATTCACACTTTTTAACAGTACCATTGGTAGAAGGGTTGTATGGGCCAAAAAAGCAGTTGGCCCCCATAGAGGTATCTAGTATCTTGACTACTCTAGAGGTGAAGTTTTTTCCGTTGTCACAGAGGAAGACTAAGGTACATCCATGGCGAGTGAAATTATACTGGTGGAGGAAAGTGGCGGTAGCTTTTGCAGCTTAGAAGAAAGTGCCACTGTTTCAATCCATTTTGTGAAGTGATCAATACCTACCAACATGTAGCTATTCCTACTGGTAGTCTGGGGTAGAGCTCCTATCACATCCAAACTGATCGTGTGGAAAAGTTGCTGAGGGGTAGTTGGTAGATACTGGTACTTGGTCTTTAAGTCAGGATTGTTTTTACAGTTAAACATGAATCCTGGACTTCGTTAATGGATTAAATTATGACCTCCTAATAGTACTGGTCTTTAAGCCACTCATACGTTTTTCTCACGCTGCCGTGTCTAAGGGTAGAGTGGGCCTCCATGATGGTGGGTACTCGTTCTAAGGGTCAAAGATAGGGCAGCAAATTGTCCCATATTTTTTTGTATAACTTCCTGCTCTCCGCCTTAATATTTTAGAGTATCTGAATAACATTCTCTTGACGGGATCATCTTCATCATCCCAGATGTCAGGGCCATAAGGAGGTCATGCAACCTCTCAGCTTCACTATTATCTAGATGCAGGACAGGTAAGTGAGTCAACCCATCAACGTTCATATGACAGGTTCCCACACAGTGTTTGATTTTCCTATCATAGCTTCTGAGCTTTAAGGCCCAACGAGCCAGTCACCCAGTATGATCCCTCATATTTTGGATCCAGTTCAGAAAGGCTTTGTTAGAATCACAATGAAGGTGGTTACATACAGGAAGGGGAGAAAATATTTCACAGCTAGTAAAACAGCAAAACACTCCTTCTCAGTGAAGCTGTAGTTGCGTTCAGACTTTAGACATCTTGCTGAAATAGAAGACGGGTTGATTCATGCCATTCTCATCCAATTGGACCATGGTAGCTCCAACGGCGTAGTCAGAGGCACTGGTTGACAGGAAAAAGGGTTTATCATAGTTAGTGTGACATAAAATAGGGCGCTCTTGGAGCAACTTATTTAGCATCTAAAACGCAGTTTTTTGCTCCGCACCCTAAGAAAAGAGTGTTTTTTTTTCCAACAGGCGAATGAGGGGCTCAATGAGTTGAGTGAACTTAAGGAATTAATGGTAATATCCCAGTATACTAAGTAAGACCTGAATATCCTGCAGGTTCTGGGGCAAAAGCATTTTAGATATGGCTTCCACCTTATTTTGCAGAGGTTAAATCCCAGCTTGTGAGTTGGCGTGCCCAAGAAAATCTAGTTTCTTCTGAAAGAAGGTGCACTTGGAAGGCTTTAGCTTAATGTTTGATTCACGTAGGCGTTGAAAAACTTTATTTATGTGTCAGATGTTCATGGAAAGTCTTATAAAAAACTGTGATGTCATCGAGATAGACTATCACGCAGATCAGCTTGAGATCCCATAGGATATGATACATCACACTTTGAAATGAGGCTAGCGCATTGAACAACCACTGGGTAACTGAGTAGGCTGGAATAGGCCTTCACTGCAGATGAGAGCACATTTCTCCTGATCTTGAGGGTAGAGGTCTATCTGGCAGTAGCCGCTAGCCAAATCCATAGCAGAGAAAATTTTGGAGCCAGAGAGTTGTGCAAACGCAATATCAATGCGTGGGATGGGATAGCTGTATTTTTAAGTGAGATTGTTTAGCTTGCAGTAGTCCATGACTACCCAATGACTTCCGTTCTTTTAATGAGTAGTAAAGGAGACGCCCAAGGGCTTTGGGAAGGTACTAGTAGTTCAGCACGAGCACCTGCTTCAGCTCCAACCTCATCTGTTGCTCCTCAACCTTTGACTTGTGATAGGGTTTAGATCTAATCATACTGGTATCACCAACATCAATTGTGTGGCTCTAAACCTTCATGTGCCCGTAATTATGATCACATTTGGAGAAGATATCACCATAAGCATCTAATAAAGAGTGGACCTCTCTAAGTTCGTCAGAGGTTAGTCCATCTGAGATATTAACTTTAGGAAAAACAAACAATATTTTGGCAGAGGGTAGGCCCATTTCTAACATAGACCCAAGGCAATGAACTTTCTTAATATCATTGAGTAGGATGAGAAAATCCTTTTTTTATCTCCTGATGTTTTTACAAGATCATGTCTTTCTTGGTTATGTTCCCCAGAAGAATATTGATAGATCGCTGGTAGGAAGGATCTAGAACTCAGGCATTATTTGGGGCTCTAAATGACTTACTCCATCAATACTGATTAGATAAAATAAGCAGACTCGATGGATATGTAAAAAAAAAATCTTTGTATCCACCACTTATTGTTCCCCAAATTTGATTAACATCTCCTCTGAGGCTTAAAAAAGAAATCGTTTAAAGGCATTTGCTGACTCTAGCAACAATTTGTATGATGCCCAGAGGTGGTATAGTGCAGCGGTAGCGCAGAAGAAGGATGCGCAATCAAACAAAAGTAATCTTTTTATGAGGTTCGTTATTGGTCAGAACCAGAGGCACCTCATAGTTAAGAAGGGAGAGGTAAACCTGATTCAATTTGATGGTTCCATTGTACTCAACCAAGAATTTAATACCAATCAGCATGTTATAATAATTGCTCTCCAAAGCCACAGCAGGGGTTGACAGGGTAAGCTTTCCAAATCCAAGTGGCAACGAGGAGTATACCCCAATCATACGAGTTCTATCAGGTCCCACCGTTCCATACTCTTGGTTGTAGTCCAGATCAGGTGCCAATTTGATCATTTTGATAAGTTTTAAAGAGATTACATCTATGGGTTGCCAGTGTCAATAGTGGCAATAATCCACACCTTGTTGATAACTACTTCCACCTGTGGGACAGCCTCACCAAAATTAGGGGAAAGAGATAAAACCTCCTTAAGGTGAAAAGTAGAGAAAAGTTTTTTTAGAGGTTTCAGGGTAGTTATCTTTAATGTTTTGAAGCGTATGAACATGCGGGATAGTTCAGATCATCATAGCCATGAAATGGTCAGCATCACTAGCAGTATCAATGACCTCAAGGGCACCTCAGGATTTAACTAAGATAGGTGTCATCAGGTATCACAGCCTTGTATATTCCTAAAGGGTTTAGCCGGTCCAGTTTTTTTACTTCAACTGAGGCTTCAAGAACAAAGTGTCCCATGACCTCATAACCCCTTCAGATTCGTCATCTGAGGAATTGTCTATGCAAGTTGGAGGAGAAATTGGAGACAAGTTAAAGACAGGCCCCTTGGGTTGGGGGCTATTGGCCTTACAACATTCCTATACAATGTGTCCAGCCTTGGTAGAGGAGATACTGTTAGGGCGTTCAACTACCAGCTTAGCCGGGAAAGAAAGCACTGCAGCTTCAATGAGCTTGTGTGGGAGCCCTTTGTTGGCTGTCTTAGGGGTCTCAGACCTACAGTATGCCGTAGTATCTGTTTTAAGTCGCACTGAAGGAGCAGGTCTAAAGGGTCAAACAGTCATAGGAGGGCTCATGGGGGTAGAAGGGTACTCTGTACACTGGCTTAGGGGTAAAAGATTCTCATTGGTTAATACTTTGGGCTTAACCACAACTCTTTGAGTGATTTCAGCCATATGAAAATCTGCAACATATAATAAAGCCTCTTTTATGTCGTGGACATTCTGGAAGTTGTGTTTCACAGAGATTATATGCCTGACTAAAGAAGGGTGAGAAGCCAACCAAGTTAGCATGGCAGCGATGGCATTATCAGGAGTGAGCTGGTGTGAGGTTAACAAGGCCTGAGCGGCTAGGTAGAACTGATCAATGAAGGCAGTGATCTGTTCTCCAGCAAACATGATAAGGAGCATAAAGGCCTATTTTCCCTGCGTAAACTCTGCTTTGAGCCAATTTCATTAGTTAGCGCTTCTTTAACCTCTGCCCATCTATTCAGAGTGTCCATATGAGAGACCATCACCTCTTGGGCCATGTGACTCAGGTTAGGGAGGACTTGCTTGACTTTTTGATGGTCAGTCACGCTTTCCATGGCATTTCATAAAAATATATAAATGAGGCAATGCTACCCTCCCCAGGGGTAAATTTTCTTTAAAGGGGTTTAAAAGCAATATACTCATGTGAGGTAAAAGGGGGGCGCTGTTCAAGGTTTTTAAGGCGGGACAGCGTGCTGCCTAGTTGCAATTCAAGGGCATTATCCTTGTTTCATTTTCAGTGAAAGGTGGAAGAGGGGTACTCACTTGAACGCCCTCCATTTTATATAAAATTCTGGGTACAGGTGCCCCTGTAGTGAGCACCACTTGTTGGAATCCTGGTGTGGGAAGGTGCTCGCAGGTGCCTTTTATCCGGATTTTTACAATATGGTATAGATAGGATTGTTACAACTCTTGACTGCCCTTTTAAATTTTTTATAAAGGGGAATATTACTGATTTATAAGTAGAATTTGGATTGTAATATATTATTATTAGTAAAACTGGTGGATATGAAAGAGAAAGCCCTTATTACATTATTCTTGCTTATTAATCACACTAAATTGAAGCTTAGTAGAGGGAGTCGATGGATCTGAATTAGGCTGAGGGCATCCCAATTTTGCTAAATGATGATTTAGCCTACCGCCTCTCTGGAAAGCGATATCAGTTTGATTAGAGCTTAGATTTTAAATGAGATTTTAGAACCTAGAATAACGTACCCATGAGGAGCATTTTAATGTAATCTTGCCAATCTGCAATCTTACACATAAGAGTAGTTTAGGCGAACACTGCGGTTCCTAAGTGGCGATTGGATGATAAAATATTTTCACTCCACTGGACCCCCTTCAGGTCTATAAAAGGGGGAGTAAAAACTTTACTATAATTAATAGGATTCCACCATGAACTAGTTCCTGATAATTTAAAAGTTGGTGGAGTCAACACTAAGACATTCTTACTATTTAGTCAAACTAATGATTGGCCAACAGGGGTAAACCTGCAAACTGAACCACCATAGTAGTGTTCATGGTATCTGGGTGTGAATTTTGGGGGGAATGCCCTTGAACATTAGGCATAGTTGCCGCAGTGACAGCATTGGCTTTACAAGGTAAGCCAAGATCAAAATACTCCATGTAGTAGCGGAAGCCAATGAAGCTGGTGAGTTCATCACCACCTGAGCTTATTCAATTAGTTGTTTATCAACTTATGGGAATACCTTCCCATATGTGGCCCTAAAGACAAAATTTATGCAGCTCCAAGTAAGCACCAGGGGGATTCAAGGCACTGCCTGTATATGAGCAAAATGGATGTCAAGATCCTTGGGCTGAAATAACTGGCCCAAGGATTTGGCTGGACTTGATACAGTCCAAGCGAGTTTTCCCAACGGGTGGAAAATGCTAGGGGTGTTTTGCAGCTGCCTTACCCTGGAACAGCCGGCGGGGGATCTGAGGACATTGGGAACTGGTTGGAAGTGTGAGTTGGTGTTTAGTTTACCTTTATTATATAAAATTACAAAAAGGTTACGCTGAGCAGAAAGAAAAAGCTTTGCCATAGGACATATTCATGCCAATATATAAAATTGTTTTGTTATTTAATCAGTCAATATATGCTAAATTTGAGGAATGGTAGCATAGCAGGGTGGTTCCTGCTCCACTCTGTTTTAGGTTTTTATTGGAAAGGGTTCAAAACCAGCACAAGCTAAAAAACTCGGCATGGTATACTTGTCCCAAGGTTGACCCGCCTCATTTACTTTTAACTTATACTAAATTTACTGACTTCCATCTACATTAGTCCATGTTACATTATATAATTTTAAAAAGTTAACCTATACTAAGCTTAATGATGGCAATCCATCAAAATTTTAAATTATCACAATATGATTTTATACCATTGCCAGATCTTGAACATAACTTCCATCTTTAAGACATAAATGTAACTATTAAAAGATCCCAGTTTTTTGATTGCCATCTTGACTTGAGGTTGACTCCAATTTATGATGCCAAAAGGATAATCAACTCAAGGGAGGACTCTAAAGGTAATTGTTAGTGCCACATGCAACTAACCAATTAAACCTCTAGTCAGGAAAAAGTAAAGTAATTAAAATGACTAAAAAGTTAAGTAAGTTTGCAAATTCAGAATTAATCTCATTTGTATTTATTATCTTATAAAGTGTGCTGCCCTTAAGTATACTCCAATGTATAGCGCCAGGAGCGCAACAAGAAAAAAAGAAAAAGTAATCAGAGAAAATCAAGCTCCAAAACCCCAAATTTTTGTTGATGCAAAGAAACTTGGTGTGTCACAGAACCTCAGACAGGGTAAGGGTGGTCTCAAAGACACAAGAGAAACCTACGCTTATGGTACAGAGAGATCTTCTGAACTGAAGATTGGATTATGCAGGCCCATTTTTATGGCCTCCCTTCTGGGGTAAATATTCTACACTATTCTTTAATCTTGTAAGATCTTAAAGAATGGCTTGGGAGAGGCACAGTCCAACGCGAACTCAAAACAATCCAAGAATCCCCTAAGCAATCTGACTTGGGATTCAGTAAATCTGAAAGAAGTCAAAATACATAATTTGGTGCAAACCTGATTGGTAAAATATTCATGTCAAAATATATAAAATAATCATATGGTTGACCTTATGGTTAAATTGATGATAAACTTAATCATAGCCATCCATGATAATTTAAATTTGTCAAACTAAGATATAATACCATAGCCCATATTTTTTATCTTCCAGAAATAAGTTATAAATTTTTTATAAAATATAAAATTGTTTGTTGATAATGCTGATCAAATCCATGCTAAATTTACTGCTTACCATCTATATTACTTATTCTAAATTCAGATAATCTTATTGGTCAATTTATGCTAAGCTTAAGGATGGCCATCTATAATAATTTAAACTCATCACCCTATGATATCATACCATTGCTCAGATTCTGAACTCCCCTGCCATAGGACATATTCATACCAAAAATAAGAAAAGTTTGTTTTATTTTACTGGTCAAGTTATTCTGTACTTGATAAAAACCATCTATAATAAACTAGCGGCCAGATACCTGTGCTTTGCTATAGTGTTTTGAAGAGATTATAAATAAGATTATTTAAGAATTTTATGTTTCTGAAAATTTAAAGGCCAGTTATATAGGAATTCTTAATTGTGTTAAATGAATTATTTTGATTATGCTAGTAGTTATATGACTATTGTTCTGTAATAGATATAGACAGTCATGTGATATAAGTTTAAAAATAGACAGGTAGTAGGGCCAAAGCTCTCTGTTACTTTCTTCACCCCTTGCATTTGGATATACATTGTCAGGTCTCAAGCTAACTGAAAAAAGAATTGTCATATGAATGGGAGCTATTAGTGCCCAGCGAGTGGCCCACCATGCCAAGGGCTCAGCTGAAATAGTAACTCATTTGTGTGCTAGAGGGTTAAAGTGAGTAGAAAATTGGCTCAGTAACATACTAAAATGTCCCATAACAATACAGAAAGCTGTATTGGGGCAACTGAGGGTCTTTCTGGGAAACCCAATGAGTGGGGAGAGACATGGAGGGTGACAACCCCTCAGAAAATCCTGGATGTTAAGTTTTAGAGAAGGAAAAGATTGGGATAGTTTGGGAATATAAAATGTGCAGATTGTGCAAAAATCTGGCATATTGCCAGGGTATATTCAGATAATGGGATCTATAGTGTGCATGGCAGATTATAAGACAATCTTGGGAAAGCCAAGCTATACATATTCCTCTAGATTGCTGAAAACTTTTGGATTTGAGGATTGCAGTAATTCCTCTATACCACATGTTAATATGCAGATTTTAGCGTTGTTAAATTGGTGATATAGCGTCATAATTCAAGCAAACGTGTTAAATACACCATATTTACAAAGTACTGTTTGAGGAAAGTAAATTTGACATAAACTTCTACAACAGAACTTGTATTTTCAGAAAAAAGGGTCCTATCTAAGAAAACAAGGGAGCAAGCTGTAGTATTGAATACCATCAAAGGCTCATAAGCTTACTCAAGTAGTTGTCCTAATAAGCTGAACAGCTTATTCCAAAAAGATCTCCAACCCATTGAAAATTATCCTCAGATAAGCATTCTCTACCAGAAATCTCATTGGTGCTTTCCATGGTTACTAATCAGCCCTCAAGAATGGTAGACTAAAATTGTACTATCTAAATTGGGGCAAATTTTAATAACTAGAGCTTGAGGTAGTTCATGAAAAGTGCCATATGCTAATTACATTCAAATTAATTTTAGTGGCTATAATAAATATAAGACCCTGTTACCAATGACTTTACACGGCTTGGGACAACATAAAATAGTATGCTATCATAATTTAGGAGGTGATAAAGAAATTAAGGCCACGTCATCAATAGCAAACAATTTAAGAAAATGAGAGATGACCCATAAAGGATTTAAGAATTTGATAATCAATAAACATACATATAGGACCTACATATAAAAACGTGGGCTGCGCGCCAAGGTAAATAGTTTGGCTAATCAAATCTAAAATCACATTTAAAATAACTATAAAATCAAGTGCATACAAATAATAATACACAGATGGTTGATAAAACCAATTACTTTCAGGCATGCATCATTGTATACCAATACTACTTATAAAAGACAAATAATGTGGGGATGGACACTGTGGTATACAGCTTAGAACCAGGTTTGTATTAAAAGTAAAGGGCGAACAACTAAGAAATGACCAAGCAATTTACCCCTATTGAGGGCAGTTGCCTATATAATGGGGGAAAGAGATAAGAGATTAATGAGTGAATGGCCACTGTGGGGCACCCTAATTGTCAGGCTGTATCTAGCACAATGGGTTGGGTGGAAGAAATCAGAAACCTTGTATTACATCATAAAAGTTTTGATAGAACGTCCGCCAGATCAAGGTGAAATCAAGCAGGATATTCTGATCTTAAAATGTGTAATGATCAGTTTCACTTGTAATGAGTTCCCTAACACTGAAACCACCTTGAAATTCATCGCTGCAATGACCTGGAATCTAAGTTTGATTTCTAGAAATAATTGGAAGGATTGTTAATAGCTATCTAAATTAATTTATAAATATGGTTTAATTTTAGGCCTGCCATTAATACTGGTATCAAATGAGCTTCCACGCCTAAACTATTTTTAATTTTTATAGCTCCAAGATTCGCTTATTATACTAAGGTAGCATCATCCAGATACCAGTTTGGAATCCTAGTGAACACACTCACTTCCGCGCAGCTCACAAATAAATTTACTTAATTTTAATTATATAAGTTATTTAGTTTAAATTCAATAAAAATTTGATATATTTATCAGCGAGGTTAAAGGAACCCCTTTGGTGCCTTTGTTTACCAAGTAGTATGTAAGACACTCCAGAGATCCCAAATGTGTTGATATTGGATTGGCCACCATACCTCTGCCAAGTGGGCCAACAAAGCCAGTCATGAAATGCTTAGTTTTTAACTCAAAATCAGAGTGGGTATAATCTTTTAAATTAGATAATCAACTAGATACCATTGAATAGAGGTAACTCTCTTTCAGTGTGTGCTTTATTCAAAGATAAAACTTTTAGCTTCTTGGGGTATTTTGAGCATTAAATTATTTCAAAAACAATTTCACTAAGATGGGGGAAGGCCATTGTCCTAAGCATACCCAACTCTGTCGCCTATCCCACCAGTTTCATCTCCCTCCGTTGTGGTTGGGGGAGGTTGGGGATGCAATTTAAACTGTTGGCAGTTGATGCTTTTGGCCCTCCAGGAGATCTTCATGGGAAAGTGATGTTGTTTTCCACAACCCTGAATTTCTAGATAGGTTTATCTCTGCCTCTCATTTATTAAAAGGTTACCCATTGTATGCAGGGCCATGAGTTGCACTCATGCTTGGAGAGTCATAAGGGTATTCTTTTTCAGAGAAAGGTAACGTAACGGTTAGTTTTGTGTGTGATGGTTTCCATAATGCCAGAACAATAGGGAATTCCATCACTGCAATGGTTGCAATCTAATTTTTAATTGGTGAAAAAGTAGATTGATAATAAATTTCAAATTAATAGAAATTTGGTTTGGTTACCTACCAGCTATCATTGCTGAGATTAATTTGCTTCCACGCCTAAAATATTTTTTTATTAATTTAGCTATGATGTTTGATTTATAATCCAGGAGAGAGCATCATCCAAATCAAATTTTGCAGTACTAATGAATATATTCTGCTGCGTTACCCACAAATATCTTTATATTTTATTTTGAGGTGGGCTGACCTGGGGATGACACCACACCAATTAAGGGGAAATTGATTGAATGGGAAAGGAGGATAAAATCCGGAAAACCTCCATATGCAGCATATGATAGGCCAATAACTCCATGGAACGCCTTTGCTATTTGCTATCTCAGTTTGGAGCTTTGGTGCGCAACGCCAACACTGTCATAATAGTCCCCTACCAAAGTTCCTGGACCAGATCAAACTTGGGGAGGCAGCAGTAGAGGCCCCTATTCTACCAATGGGGTATCCTCCCCCGTTACCCACAAATTAACTTACTATCTTCTTTTATATTAATTTTTAATAAAAAAAAAATTACAAAATATATTAGGTTCATATCAGCATGGTTAATAAAGGAACTCCTTTGATGCCTTTTGTCAAAATTTTGATATGACTGGATAATAAGCCTGGAAGAGCTATGGAGGATTGGCAAAATAAGCTGACTAGAATGATTATTTATGAGTATTCAAGTGCCTCGAGATGAGGTGATATTGGGTTATAACGGGTTGTTATTGGATCACCTCCAAATAAGGCAATAAGAGGATGTCAACATTCAACAAATATTATTTAGATCTCCTCAAGCTAAGGCAATAGAGAATTTTAAGAATACCATTCCAAAACCAATGAGAATATGGCAGACCTGAATAGTCTAAGCCAATGGAACAAAATTTCAAAAGTCGCTGATATATAAGCAAGATGGGGAAATTAAGAGAGGAGGTTATTTTATCCTCCTCCTCGTCAATCAGCACGGATTGCTGCAAAGAGTCAAGCTTAAGGACTAAAAATGAGCAGCCTTATAGATGCAGGTGGAAGCTCTGGCAACCCTCCAGGATATGGAGGGGGACAGCTATGATGCCCCAAAAGGGCACCCTGACCCTGCAGTCATTTAACTCTAATGGGCTGCAGGATTATAAGCGGAGAGCCTGCCTCCTCCACAACTTCATGTCAACTCGTGTGGATATTGCAGCTGTCCAGGAGCTCCATGTCCCCCTCTGATTTTGTAGCATGGAATGGCCAATTTGGAGGTAACTTCTGTTGGACACATATATGGCCCTTATTATCCTCAACCCCTGGGTGAAAACCAACCAATTTTTGAAACACCTTGATGCTCGCCATATATTGGCTAAATTATCAACCCCTGAGCTCTTCTTCTTTGTGGCAAGCATATACCTGCCAAATGCAGGTCAATAGCAGGACCGTCTTATGGAAGAATTTTCTCTACTACAACTCCCAGGCAATACAGTGCTGATGGGGGATTTTAACACAATATTAAGTTGGGTGTGTGACACCTTTCCTCCTGACAAACAAGACAGATGAGGTACAGCTCAGCTTCAAAATTCCCCAGATCAAGTGGTTTCATGGACGCCCTCCCCCCTCAGCATCTGGACTTGGATGTATGTCTCAGATCCAAGGTGCAGGTTAGAGATTCACATCAGCTTCATGGATCTATATGGCCCTAGTGGGCCCCTTGCTGGTTGGTCGAGTTTCCTCTCCAATAACCTGCGATACACTATAAGTGATTACAGATCCCTCACGGTGATCCTGACAACAATCCTCAGACCATCAAGAAGATTTTGGCCAAGGATTGCTCCAGGGCTCTTGAACAACCAGTTTGCAAGAGAGAAGATAAATGCAGCCATTGGTGAGCCAGAGCACCTGGCCTCACCTCATTTGCGAACTTTACAAGAAAAATGGGCTGATACAAAAGCAAGGATCCTAAAGGTAGCCTACAATTGTGCTAAGGCTCGAATGACAGCGGCCCAGGATTTAGTCAGACGTGCTGAAGCTAGAATAAGACACCTTGAAAGGAATTGCTGACTGGTGACTTCCTCTCAATGGTTGGAGGCTTGGGAATTGGCCCATGAGACATACCAGCAAGAACTAATTGAGCAAGAAGAATGTGCAGAAAACTTCACATCGTCATGTTACTACACCCAGTGAAGACGGCCCATTCGTTTCTTTTACCAGAAGCAGAAAGCCCGCTCAAAGGATCAGGAGATTGCAACCCTGAGGGTGGGGACCACTATCACCACAAACAAGGAGGAGATTATCAGCGAGATCAACCGTTCTATTCAGCCCTCTTCAAGGCTTCCTGGTTAAGCCCAGCAGATGTTCATTAATTCATTAAAGGGGCTCCAGAACAATGGTTAATTTCTCGGAAGATGAAGAACTACTAACACCAATCACACACAAGAAGTAATGTACATTCTACTCCACAGCCCACACCTGAAGGCCCCAGGCCCAGATGGTATTCCGTTTGAGGTGTATCTAGTGGATCCCGTCGCAGTTACAAAGGCCCTCCAGCCCCTCTTCTTGACCCTCTTGGCAGAAGGTGGAGAACTTCCTGACTTGAGAGGATTAATTATGACCATTATCCATTATAAAGTGAGCCAAGAGCACCTTGAAAACTGGCGATCAATATCACTATTGAACATGGACCACAAACTATTTACTAAGCTTCTAGAAAACCGCATGACTAAGTGGGCAGCACCACGCCTCACCCAGCTCAACATGGCTTTATCCTAGGGAGATCGCTTTGGAACAATTACAATGAGCTTCTGGAAACCCTGTCAGCTACCTCGTCTCAATCACATGGTTTTGTGGCGCTTCTGGATATGGAAAAAGCATATGATCGAGTAAATTGGAAGTAGCTGGACGCCTCCCTAACCCGCCTCCACATCCCACCACAAGCTAGGACATGGCTATTGGCGCTTTAAGCCCAGCTTCACACTACGGTACTTTCCCCAACAGGCTTTACAGCAGCGGGTATGGTTGAACAGTGTCTCCGGCAAGGGGATCTACTGAGCCCAATCTTGTTCAACATAGTTTTGGATCCTCTTCTGGACCTACTCCAGGAACGACTGGTGGGTATTCAGGTTCCTGGAAAACCCACCACCCACACCATAGCCTTTGCTGATGACACAGCAGTGGCAGATGGATGTAAGAAGGACCTAGACCTGGCCATGGAGGCCTTGGATAGCTACTCTAAGGCGTCCAATGCAAAAGTTAATACTTCTAAAATTGTTATAGTGCAAGTTGGTACCCCATCTTTTCATCCGCCTTTTGGTTTGGAACCTATCTGGGACACCTTTTGGCATCTAGGTGTCCTCACCACACTACAAGGGGTTGCAATCAAGTATAATGAGGACCACTTGCTTTATACAATAAACTCTCGTGTAGTTAGCTGGAGCTGCTGGCGTATCACCCCCAGGGACGCGCCCTGATGGCGAATGTTTTTCTTCTACAAAGCTATTTTTCTCGCTCATTTCTGCCCCTTTACGGACAGTTTCTACACGAGGTTGAATGTGATACTTCGCTGTTGGATATGGGGATCCAACCACCCACCCACAGCTCTGGCCACAATATCCTGACCCCGCAGTGAGGGGGGCCTTAGTCTTTTGGACACTAGGTCTCATGCCACTTCAATACTGACGGGGTTCCCTAAGCCCATCATTTGCTGGGGTATGGCTCCAATACCGCAATGGGCTCCAGCCTTACGCCAGGAATTAGCAGCCTATCTAGGGCTCCCACGAACATCACCTACAGCTGTGGGAGAGTGGCCAACAAACCATCCAGGCCACCGCCTCAAACCTTAGTCAAGTTTTTACTGGAATCAGGCTCTCCTTGCACTTAAGAGGGCAGGAGTACGGGTGTACCACGCTTTCTTTTATAAAAGGAGTGGCCCTGGATCAGCCCCGGCATCACACCCTGGTCCACAATGGGAGGATTGCTCTTCACCCCCACACTTTGACAGACCCCCATGAGGCCTCATCTCCTGAACTTTACCCCCACGTTGTGAAATGTGATCTCAAGGCGCTCTGGAAGGAAGTTACACATCCTGTTCTCTCAGCAAAATTGTCAAGTACACTGTGGAGTGTTCTACACTGCTCATATAGGACAGGGGATCGAACTGGTACCACCTTCCAGCACAAGGGTTGCCCACGATGTGCAGAGCTGACAAACACCCACCTCCACCAGCTCCTTTACTTGCCCCCTCATAGCCCCTTTCTGGAGCAAGGTCCGCGAACTCCTGCGAGCAGAACCCTGGGTAGCGCACCCAGTTCAGGACTTCAGGTTCAAACTCTCACTCCCCAATTGCTCCCAATCACTAAGGGTCCTGGCATTTGGTGTAGTGATATGGACTATTCATAATGCATATCTTCGCGCCGCTTTTGACTCCATTCTGTGTATGCTGCCCCATATGATCACTCACTTTCAGGTCCTTTTCCAATGTCTCTGAGAGTATTTACCATGTCGCCATGGGCCAATAGGTCAGTTCAAGTGGACACCTGGCTCTGGCAAAGCTTTCCCCCACCCTTTCTTGACACCTCCGCTTACTCCCTGCCTTCGCCTCAAGCTCTTAGGAGCTCAGGCGTGATTAAATAAAAATCGGTGTATCTTTTCTTTGGGTTGGGACCACCTAGTGCTAAAAAAAGAGAGAAAGTTATTAATAGTTTGGAAGAGAGCAGAACAGCAAAGAACTGCTGAATTTATTAAATAAATAAAAATGTTGTTTGGGCAATTGCTCCTATTTTAAGTATATTTTAAAGTGTGTTTGAAGACCAATGATACCCATATCATCCGTCCATTTTTCAGTGGGTTTGACCTGTGCGACCCTTAGGCGTATCCCAATGGTATCAGTCAAAAATATAACAGTGGTGCTCACTACAGGGGTCCCGTTGATCAACCACTAAAAATTTAAAAGCTCCAGTCACCAGCCATGTCACATTAGGCTGCTTTGCCAGATAATCTTCATGAAGCACTGCATTAGCCAAATATGAGGAACTCAAACTTTCTTTTGACGTAGTGCTCAAAAACAGGATAACTTCTTCAAGAGCGGAATGACGTTATGCACCAGATCAACAGTATATTCAGTCAAATGCTAATTCTGGGACAACAAAACAAGCAACTTGCTAATCGCTTAGATGACACTACTGAATGACTGCATTGCACAGAGCGGAAATTAAACAGTACCTCCCAGCCCTCTCATTGGGAAGAGGAAGAATGATAAAGGGCTTCTTGGGGAAAATATATGATAAGGAATATGATGCTGACAGGAGCTACTACACCCAGGAGGGTAGCTCTGGATATGGTTATGAATCAGAGAGCCAATTTCCTAAAATGATGGCAGTGCTTCCCACTGCAGAGGCCCACTCTACCTCTGAAGCAGTTGACATCCAAACTCTGCTGGACCAGCTCCTCATCAAGATAATGCTTATGGGTCTTGACCCATTCCTCAGCATGCCCCAAAAAGTTGCATCTGTGAGTAAAACGAGGAGGTCTATCAAAAAGCTGCCTCCATTTAATCACAATGGGAATATCATTCGCTTCTTGAAACGTTTTAAGTTTACGGTGGAGGCACCTCAGATTAGCATAAAGCTAAACTGTTGATATCTGCCTTGGATGTCAGTTGTGATGATCAAGTTACCTGATACCTTCCAAGCATCTGATTACTTACCAAGAAGTGAAGTATACCATGCTGCGACTGTTTGGGGTTATCTCAAAAATGTCGCATAAGAAGGTGGAGTTCTTAACTATTGGATTCCACTATAATGAGACCCTTACAGCATTCTCTGACTGATTTACAGCATAATCTCATGTGCTGATTGGGGAAGGCATTATAGCAGAAGCTGATATTTGCATTGAAATGACCTCCACGGTGAAGCCATACTGTGAGCTCTAAAATGTTATTTTTCTGATTTTGGACAGTGACGTTCCCCTGCTCAAAATTGTCCAAATTCTTGCACCATATATCCTCTAACTTCCCTCTGCCTAATACAGAGCGAAAGCATACTGCCACTGCGGGCCCTCCTATTTGGTGGAATACTATCATCCTGCCCACATTCCGCCTAGTAACCCCCAGCCTTATTATAATTATGTGCCTCATCTTCAGATGAATTACCCCAACAGTTTGACTTCTGCCTGGTCCCATTTACAAAAATCATCAGCAATCCAACTACTGACCTGGACCTAGTTACGCCAAACATCAGCAATCATCCTAATGACCTGGTCCTGGTTACGCCAAACGCCAGCAAATTATTATCCTGGACCCTCTTATGAGAACCAAGGATGCGGCTCTTAAGGGTAAATTGCTCTGAATCTGGTCTCCCTAGCTACCTGAACTGAAGTTGCCATAACCATCATGTTCACTACGTGCAACAGGATCAGTACTACCAGGGAAAAGATGGAGCGGAGTATAGATGGGACTCTCTACCTCTGCTATCCCAACCCTTAACGTCCCACCTGAATCAATTGCAGTATATCCAGCGGAAGTCCCTCAATACGATGACAGGATTTTATATCAGCAGAAAAGTTGGAGGAGTGAATGTACTGACGTGAGCGCAAGCCAAGGCCGCAGCAGATAATTGACCTCAGGAGCAACTGAAGCTGTACACTTTCCAACTGTTTGATTAAGCTTCCTCAGACAATCTGGATTCTGCCGCGGATGTGCTAACTCTGAAAGGAGTAAAGTTCACCTTCCAGTAGACGCCATTGTTAGAGAATACTCCAAAGTTGGTGAGGGGATTATGAGCTTTGTTGGGAATAGAGATCCCATAAATATCACACATTTAACAGCCAATATTCTTCTTATTTTGAGTGTAAATACTGAGATTTTTGTATCAAAAAATAGAGTTTGCACTATAATAGATACAGGCACTCCAGTCAAAAATGTTTCTACTAAGTTGATGGCAATGTTGACGATAAATCCTGATGTGGAACATTGAATGGTGTATGGAACCGCTGGAGTGAAAAGATGGTCTCTGAGGAGCGTACAGCGTGTTACCTTTTCAGTTTGGGTCCATTGTAGTTGTAGCTCTGGCAATACTGCTACCCAACAGCAACTATGACATGCTAATTGGAGCTGCTTTCCTGCGACACTTCGGTGCTTTTGTTAATATGATGGAGGAGACCTTCAAAATTTGGGGCAGCGGATCCCAATAAAATTTACCACTAGCAGAGTGCCAAAGGATCTAGTACACGTAGGCCATATCAATCTTGCATATAGTGATGGAATGATTCCAGTTTGCTATCATCGACTAAAAAGCAAGTCTTGGCCCCTTCCCCCACAGATATACGAATATCAAGGGCTACCCCACCAAGTTGCTGGGCCTATATCTATTCCTTCGGGACACCAAATCATTTTGAACACTGATTTAGAGGTAGAAGTTCCAGCTGGGCTCTATGGGGATGTCATTGGGCTCTATAAGCAAACGCAGCTTAAGCCTCATGTGGCTCAAGGGTTTTACTCTCAGTTCATGGAGAGATTAAGATTTTATTAGAAAATCTCCAGGATAAGTCAATGCAAATCTTAGACACCAAGTAGTGGCATATTTACACATGACCCCAGTTGGGGAGGTCCTTTAGTTTCACGAGATTGTTTATTGAAAATTTGGTCTAACCATCAAGCTGCAGCCTGGCGTACTGACAGTTGTACCATGGGAAAATTTAATAGGGTTATCCTAAAAACAAAAATATCAAGTGATAGCTTTATTTCAGAAGTATAAGGAGATTTTTGCCATTGATGACCACAATTTAGGGTGTTCTCAGGGAGTGGTCCATCTATTGGACACTGGGAATCATCCTCCCATAAGATCTCGGCCAATCCACCAATTGATGGCAGCTGATGACGTTGTCATTAAGGAAATTGATAAGTTGGCTGGAGTAAGGGATGCTTGAACCATCCAAGAGTCTGTGGGCTTCGTGCATTCTGATTGTAAAAAAGAAGGATGGCACCAACCGGGTGGGGATAGACCACTGGAAGCTCAACAGTATTACAAAGAAGTACTCATACATGTTGCCTTGGTATTAATAATTTATTGGATCAGTTAGGAGGAGCTTGCTACTTTTCGGTGATGGATTTGATATTGGGTTACTGGAAAATTGAGTTGCCCATGTCAGAACAGGAGAAATGCGCCATAATAACATCCAAAGGTCTTTTTAACTGACACTTATGCCACAAGGGCTGTGTAATGCCCCAGCTACGTTCCAACGAGCCACGGACATTATCCTCATTGACATGAAGCTGTCATATGTCCTGATATACCTTGACGATGTCAATGTTTTCTCTCATAACATTTCTGAGCACCTTGATCATCTAGAAGCAGTATTCTGCCATCTCGCTGAGGCGAACATCAAGATTAATCCTCATAAATGTAACTTCTTTAAAGACAGTTGGAATACCTGGGGTTTGTGGCTGACTCCAGGGGGCTGAAGCCACAGCCTACCAAGGTGGAGGCCATCCAAAAAATGACTATACTAAATAGTAAGCGCAACATAAAGGTATTTTTGGAAGTGGTCAGCTACTATCGGCGCTTCATCCCTAGCTTAAGCTAAATGGGGGCCCACTATTTGAGTTGTTAAAAAGGATGCCATGTTCAAATGGACGGAACGCCATCAAAACTCCTTTGACACACTTCATATGGCACTGACCAGTGCACTGGTGTTATGTTATCCAAACTTCAATAAAGAGTTTATCATTCAGATGGATGTGTCCCTTTCTGCTGATGGGGCGGTCCTTTCAAGAAAGACGATGAAGGGCAGGAGCACCCCGTTGCATACTGCAGCCAAATCCTGAACTGCCATGAGCGTAATTATACTTTGACTGAGTGGGAGTGCTTAGCACTAATCAACACATATAAGCAATTTAGGGTCTACTTTCATAGGGTGAGGTTTAAAGTCATAATGGATCACGCATCATTATGTTGGTTGCAGAACCTCAAGGAGCATGAAGGGCTTTAGCCTGATGGGCTCTTAAGCTGCAGGCTTATGACTTTGAGATCCTTTAAAGACCACGAACAAAACATCAGAACGACAACTGTTTATCTAGATTGCAAAATTATTGCCATGACAGCAGATCACAGCGATGTGATGTTTTAAGTCTCAGGGAACGTACTTTGGCTCTCAATCAAGTCATCTTCCCGTTCCCAAATAAAAAGACACTGAAGAGGATGGTGGTACCTCTCATCACTCAGGGCGATCTCACTCACATAGTAGATGAGCAATGGGTAACAGCTCGTCCGCTTTGGATCCCACCCCCAATACCCAAACTTACCTCAGCAGAACTGTTGCGGGGAATTAGTGATATCTGTGCCAAGATTACTAAATTGAAATTGGACAGATCTAATTCATCAGGCAATCTGGCTGATGCCCAAAATTCGAATGGCTGTAAAAGCATGAAGGATGAGATATCAGCTGGATCGCCTGACAGTTCTAATTTAATCACTAAACCAGTAGAACAAATATTGGGCGCCATCGATGAGGGTTTGAAGCCCTCTGATAGTAATTCAGGTGTTGCACCTGATGTGCTGCTGTTGACCAAACAAATGGTTAAACGACCAAGCGCGGGTGGGTCGGCCGTCCCAAACCAGTTCCCAACCAAATGGACCCATCCATATATGGGATGGCCTTGGGATTCCCATCACCCGTTGGGCCAAACGCCATCATGCCAACTGTTAGAAACGTAGTTGAGCCCTGATTTGGACATTTGAGGTTGAACTGACAGAGATTCAGCCCGCCGCCAAATTTTATGATGTCAGTTCCCAAAGATTAAACTCCCCCATTCCCAAACAATTCGCCAATTAGGTCGAATTTGTGGGCCCTGACCCATCCTGTTACTACCTAATTGACCACTATTTAATCAGTTGCATAAACTGAGAAATATGTTGGTCGATTTTCTTACTTTTTTTTCCAAATAAAATTTTACCAAGCAAATAAAAAAAATTCTTTTTCTGTTCCAACCGTATCTCAGATTGCATTTCCCTGGTGGCCTGTCACCCCGCACCCTGGATGGGCTTTACCAATTCTTTTAGTCATTATGGCTCCCTCTATTGCTGATTGGGCCCAGAAAGTCTGACACTTTTGGTTTTACAACCCCACTCTTATGAACTTCTGGCAACAATACATGGGGATCTTATGGCGCTATGTACGACAATGGAAAGAAAGAATCCATCTCCTTATTGCCCCCAATGAGTTGGCCTCTCAAGCCAAGAATCTCGTCAAACTATCCCAGTAATCCCACCTTCTGCAGCCAGAACCACTGAGTTGAGAAAGGGTTCATTGTGGTTTGTCATTGGGATACTCCTTACCCTGTTGTTGCACCACCACTTCATGGTATCACATTTCCCGGCTCCATATCAAGTTGTACAGTTGGCAATGCCTCTGGCATTCTGGCTTGCTTTTTGGGTGTTCACGCATCCTGACTGGCAGGCCGGTCTAAACTTCTTCTGCCATTTCCATGACAGATGTACAATAAGATGATCAGTGGGTAATATGATGGTGAACCGTTCCAAGTTATAAAAGCGTTAAATGAGATGCAAAAAAATACCTTCCAATGGAATAGGGAATTGTACAAGCAGATCTGCTGATTCTACAGTGAAAATTCCATGACCCTCGCCACAGCTTGGTATTATTATGAGCGCATATAAGGCAGTTGGACATGGTGGTGTGTGCAAGATAATGGAACTGTTGTGCCCTTGGTATAAAAGGAAAGCAATGACTTTGACATGCTTGAAACCATTTCCTATAGCCACCAATGCCAAGTGAAAAAGCCGTTCCATCAGAAGACTTTATAATGTTTAGTGAAATCGCATTTTACTTGGCATACCGTTTCCATTGATGTCGTTGGTCCTCTGACAACAGGAGCTAACTGGTTCAAGTACATTCTGGTGGCGATTAAATATTTGACCAGATGGGTTGAAGCGCGGCTGATATGGGATTTTTAGCGGTCATAGTGGCCAAGTTTGTAATGGAATGTATAATCCAGAGACATGGCTGCCCTCATTTCATTCTTACCAATATTGGAACTAACTCCACCTCACACATCATTCTAAAATTGAACAAGCTAATGGGCATCCCCTGGGGTTTTGACAAACCCATAACACCCTGAGTCCAAAAAGATGGTCAAACAAGTCAATGGGACATTGGTGAAAAAACACAGAATCTAGTAACTGATAGACCCTTTGATTGGAGTTCCCTCCAGTCTATCGCCGTTTTCACTTATAACATTAGCTATCATTCTGCCATGGAGAAGATTCCCTTTAAATTATTATATGGATGACACCCGCTCTTCCAGCATTGCTTTATGCATGCATAGAAGATACTGGCAGAATGATGCGTGGCGGCTCCCCCTTTTTGGTTGGTCACCACTAGTGCTAAAAAGAAGATACTGTCAGATGGATCCCCACCGTTACTTGACTAATTTAGCTGGCACATTGATCAAGTTGCAAACGGAAGCATACTCCTTCAGCTTGGCCAAAAATTTCAAGAATCAGGCATCCAATCAGGTATGGCGTAGTATGTTAGATCAGTTCCAAGAAGGTGAAATGGTTTTGTTTCATGACCAGCACGGGTTTGGGCAGAACACAAGCTGACCAACATCTGGATTGGCCCATTTGAAATAATTGAGAAAATGGGTGTTGACGCCTATACTATAAAAGACCCAGTGAGTGGTCAAATCATTAATCGCATGCACACAAAGTTTCTCCAAGTGTATAAACTATTTTAAACTTATTGGTCAGTCAAAGGGGGGGGGGGTAATGTCAAGATTCTGATATGAATGGTTGATAAGTCCAGAAGAGCTATGGTAGATTGGCGAGAACCCGCCGACTAGGATGATTACTTATGTGTATTTGAGCGCCTCAAGACGAGGTGATATTGAGTTATAATGGTTGTTATTAGACTGCCTCCAATTAAGGTGATAAGCGATATTGACATTTGACAATTAATATTTATATTGCCTCAAACTAAAGTAATAGAGAATATAAGGATATCATTCCAAAACCAATTAGAATATGGTGGACCTGAATAGTCTAAGCCAATGGAACGGTATCATCCAAAGTCACTGATATAAGCAAGATGGGGCGATTGAGAAAAGAGGTTATAATTGTTTGGAAGAGAGCGGAACAGCCAATAACTGCTTTATTTGTTAAATATTAAAAGCATTGTCGTGTTAATTTCTCCTATTTTAGTATATTTTCAAGTGTGTTCAGAGGACTGATGATTCCCATATCGTCTATCTATTGTTCAGTGGGTCTGACCTGTGCAACCCTTACAGCGTATCCCAACAACATGGCCCAAAATTATAACACCTGTTTATTAAATAGTATGTAAGCCATTCCAGAGACCCCAGGGGCGTTGAGATTGGACTGGATAACATTTCTCTTACAAGTGGGCCAACTGAGTCAGCCATACAATGCTGAGTTTTCAAATCACAATTGTAGTGGACAATTCCTTTTATTTTAGTTTAAACTTTTTGACTTCTGCTTGCTGTAGTCTTATATTTATTGCACAAGTTATGTGCGTCAAAACAATACTAATTGGTATAGTTGATTATAAATAAATCATTGGATTGGTGTAATATGAAAACTTATACCTTAGTTGAATCTTAAGCCAATATGGCGTACTGCTGTCTCCAATGCACTCTTCTAATCAAGAAGATGATGATAAACAAAGGGAGCTCTTCCCTCCAACGCTTCCTATAAAGAAACTTGATGTTGGAACTTAACCTAAGTTTAGGTTCAGAGGCTCTCAGTTACATTCAAGAAGCAGGAATTCTAGGAGATCAAAACTGCAAAAAATTAGCCAAAGAATTCTTGCACCTTCCAAACTCTGAGCTGAGAGTAAAATACAACAATTGTAACCAATTTAATATAGTAGTTTTAAATTATACTTAATCTGATCTTAATCTTTATTAAAAAATACTAGGGGTTTCATAGTCAAAAGGCGCACAATTTTTCAGTTGGCTCATTGGAGATTAATTGATTATTCTCCCCAACTTTAACCTTTGAGATTAACTTCTGAACAGAATGGGTTTCTTTACCTTAGTTAATCTCCAGTAGGGTAACCTCTATGGTTTGGCAGCCATCTATTAGTGTTAGGAACCAGAAACTGATTATATAGGGGCCGCGTTGATGGATTACATCTACAAATACTGTCAGAAAAAGCATTAAAGCGCTTTATAGCTTCAGAAAAACAACCCTAATTGTTCAGAGCCTCTGCTTGAATGGTTCGCCATGGTAATATGACTCTCAGGTGCCAATTTCTCATCAAATTACCTATTTTACATTATTGGGGGATGATCCCTGACAAAATGTCAGGCAAAACCAATTATCAGATTTACAACCTTTTGGCTAATCATGAGTAATGATTAAACCAGCGACCATCGCCAAACAATAGATTGTTATTAACAATTTCAAAGAGCTTAATTTATAAGCTAAAAATCACTTATATTAAATTAGAATAGATTAGAGCTTAATCTACACCAAGATGGATAATGTGGCCAACTATAAAAATTACAACATTTGGAAAACATACTTAGATTGCCATTAGACAAATTGAACTCTCTTTTCAGCATGTAGTTTGTTTACTGAAAAAATGTTTGGAAACCTAGTATATTTCCAGCATTACAAACTAATTTTTCTGGATGGGTGAGTTACAAACACCAATTCCATGAGAACCCATCTTACCTATATTTTAAATTACACATATTGTTTGTGATATGCATGATATGCAAGTTCAATTTACATTATAAACTTTTACTATAAACCAATCTGATTCATTAGATGAACTAGGGCTAATATCAGAAAATGGGTGGTGTGGAAAGTTTCTTGAATCTTATCAGTGACCAGGACACTCATGGGAGAGCCGGAGGGTCCAGTTGGAATGCTCTAAACAAAACCTCTTTAAACACCTCCTCAAACATTTTCACCATATCAGAAGAGGAAATAATGCATTGAGGAAAGTTCTTTAGGAGTTATAACAGTAAACCATCGCTCATACACCGCGTGATCTAGGTCACTGATACTAGAGATGGGCTCCTTTGGGTGCTTGAGACCATTCCTGCTTCTGTAAGAGAATTGCCGTGATCCATCTGGAGGGGCTGGGCATTTGGACTTAAATAAATATCTAGGAGACTAATTTTCTTAATTGTTGACCGTTAAATTACTACCCTCCTATTAAAAACTAAGGAATTCACTTTAAACCACTTCTGCTTTTGCTATCAAAATGGAAAATAAGCAGGTTGTTGACGGAACTGACCTGGAGCATGTCACATATAACTTGCCATGGGAGAAAAAGTCAATCCTCCAGATCTATGCAACCCAATTTAAAGCTCTTCACATGTGCCTTGTTGATAGTCTTACCATAGCAGACCTTATCTGGTTACTGAAGACGTTAGTTTGAAAGTGAAAGTCTAATAGGATGAAAGTAATGTGTAATAAGACAAAATCTCCTTAGCCTACGTCAGTATATCAAGTCTTTATTGATTTTATTGAACAAAACCTTCAACTGCAGCCTAGTTCCATTGAACAGCTTTAGAGATAAGGTTGCGCAATAGCTTTATTAGAATGCCAAACTTTAGGTAAAGGACAAAAGTGGTACTCCTTTTTGGTCAAGGGAACCAAATTTCAACTAGATGTTGTATAGAATATCTAATCTCCACCACACCATTAAACCATAAGTCATATTCTCTGTTGGTTTTTTAAAATAGGGGTTGCTGATGCTATTATTTAAGACAAGTATAAGAGTGAGAATAGCTCACCATTTTAACCAAGCAGTGTAATAATCTCTGTTTAGAAAAAATTGAGTGTATATTCTGTCAATTGTGCTTTCCAAAACCTTACAATATTGTAAAAGTTAGCAGGATACTCTTTTCCATCTTTTTCAGACAACCTTACATAACTTAATTAAGCTAAGAAATTGGAAAACTCTTTTCTCTCCAGGTTTTCTGAGAGGGGTACATGCATGTTGACTATCAAGGATAAAGATTTTACTTTAGACCATATAATGTTTTTAGGCAGACAAATACCTCATTTTCGCGTGTCCCTCATGGTACTTCAGGTAAAGTTTGTATGAAGTCGCCTGCCAGCAGCATTCTCACTCCACCATAAGACGGGTACAGCTTTTAGTGCCCTGAGTATCCTGCCTTGAGCCTTAACTCTTCCCTTGTGGGCCAAAGTGCACTTATCCCAAACAATAAGTTTGGCCTCTCATAGCACCTGCTTTATATTTTTCAAGATGCTAAAAAGTGAAAACTCAGATTGATTCAGGTTGAGAGATAACTTAAAGGCAGAGTGAGATGTCCTGGCTTCATCAATTAAAGAAGCTGCAATACTTGAAGAAGCAACTGCAATAGCAATTTTTTGCTCCTAACTGAGGCTATCAACCAATTGATAAAACAAAGTTTAGCAAGTACCTCCAGTAGAATCAGGTAAATAGCTGCCCAGAGTCTGAAGAAGTGCTGTACATGATCTCATTGTATTCTTTCCTCTGTTCTCCATTCAGTTTAATACATTAACAGCAACTTCTTTATGCAGCTTAATGGTGTCATATGACAGCTCCCTGAGGTATTCACGGTTGATAACATTAGCTCCTTGATCTTGATAAAAGGATTGAATTCCAAACTGTCAGAAAGATTAATTATATATTACAATGACTATACCTTTGAGGAGGACCAGGCACTGGTTTTATATTAGATTTGTGAACATATGGGAGACAACACTCAATCTCAGTTTGCTTCCTCACTTCTTTAAAAATTGTCTTTGTGCTTCTCTCAAAGCTGTATGGGGACTTTAACCTGGCAGTATAACAATATTATATGTCCTCAGGTGCCAGTCAAAAGCTTAGCAGAATTGTACATCCCTTTAGAGCCAAAAAGTGTTCTATACCGCTCTACTCCTCACACAAATTTCTGAAACTTTGGCATACCCTGGATGAAAGATGGGTAGCTGCTTCCCCTTCCTATTTGCCATACGCCTTTCCCATATCTACCCCCAACCCAATTATACATTCAAGTTTCAAAGTCTGAAAAATCTTCTTTAAAAACAAACAACTTTATCATAGATTTGAAAGATCTCAAAAAACTTTACGATTTTGGGACAATGACGCTCCACAGGCAGGCTGTAAAATCAGGAGCCAACCTGAATAAGAGAAAATTAAGTCATTAAGTCAAATTTGAGCAAGTAGTTGCAAAGGAAAAACCAAAAAAGGATCAAATCTGATACTACTTTCAAAAAAGTAAATTTGGACATTTTGGAATTCGGAAAAATCAACATGAGATTATCTTGGAAATGTCAGACAATACTATTTAAGGTAATTGATGTTAGAAACCGTTAATTAACGAATTAAAAAGTCAAAATAATAACCTAGTATTGTGGTTTAGATTATCAACTCTCCTCCCATCACAACATAGACCCAGCACACTGCTGATGATTAGGTGTTGGGGTTTTCTTTTCTCTAGTTTCCCCTTATTTGTTTAGGAACCATAATTATTAAAACTTTCCTTCTAGTTAAATTAATAAACTAATCGACACATCAGCATCAAATTCCCTGGGTCAGAACTTTACTAAAACCTCATCCAACGCGTCACCCATAGTCCCTTGAAACCAGAGGTGCCTTGTGGACTGTGGCTGTCCTTGTGGGTCTTGGCATACCAGCAAAGGAAGTTAAGTCTTTCCTTGACAATTTGGTTCCTAACAAAAAATGTTGGCAAACAGTTATAATTTTATGATGAGATTCAAGGAGAAGCTTCTTCAAGAATATCCCTAGTGAGTAATATACTCCAGTAGCCATGCTCTCTACACACCACCAGAAACCTATGGTAAACATCCCTCTTACATTTTTAAGGGCTGTAAATGGTAAAAGACAAAAGCTTTGTGCAAGTGGAGCATAAATAGTAGCACTCAGCATTGGTGGTATTAATAGTTTACAATCTATTCAGAATATAATCTTTTTTGATACATGTAAGCATTGCACATGCATCCCTTGTTTTTTTCTGCAAAACTTGTTACTTTCAAAAATCTAATGTGATGGACCTTTACACTATAATAGTGTTCTTGCTAAGAATTTAATTATGTATAGTTGAAAAAGGCCACTATAGTAGTTTAGGGAGAAATATTGATTTTTTATATTTTTTCTTCTGTGAACAATCTTTAGCCATTTTTAAGATGTACAATGTTTGCATAGCAGATGGAAATTTTTCTTAGATTGGGAAGCACAGAATGCACCAGGATGCCTCTTAACTCTAATGTAGCGTCCTGTATATATCATGTCCTCTCATTAAGCTCTTTGATGGTGAAAATTTTCTGGTCAAGCCCTTTATTGACACACTTACATATGTTATTTTAATGGTTTCACTGCATTTTGTACTCAAAATTAAAAATGTGCTGAAAATGTATAAGCAAGATTGGGATGTATGATACAACCTAGTGATTATCAAGATCAACAACATTAATGTTAACAGTGAACCCAACATCTACAGGGGACTGCCTGCGATTTTGAGGATAGCTAACTCTCCAGTATAAATCTTTTTATAAAAGAAACTGGGGTATTTCTTAGTGCAGACTCCTTCTATCATGCAGAGCGAGTATCTGTTGAGGAATTTAAATGGACCATGGATCATAGTTGTCTTGATAATCTCATGGAGGTCTAGGCTCATGTTGGTGTCATTTATCTCAGCTGATCACTTTGATAATAGATTCAGGCCTCATCTTGTCTTTCAGCCATAGGAGGATATAAATGTTAGGGAGTCCTCGTTTCTTTCATTCCACAGAATATATATGACACCTAGTAAGGCCAAAGATGCATCTCTTAGTGAGGTGCTTAACCATTTCGATATTTATTTGAGGCAAGCTGACCAAGGGACAGACATTATCAAAACTAAAACTAACTAAAAACTAAAATGACTACTTGGTTCAAACAAAACGCCCTAATGAGCGGATTGAATGAACAAATAAAAAAATAACCAACCAGGTGGGCAGCGGAAACCGCTTATCCCTCCATGGCAGAAGGGGAGGGGGGTCAGGGGGCTCATCTTCGGCAGCCTCTTTGGCTGCAGCTTCTTCCTCCCGTATTATAGTGTGTGTCACGGCTGACAGTAATGGTGTTGGGGCATCTGCAGCATGGGGTTCGATATCACTAATAATTGGAATTTCATGGAAATTGTCAGCTAGATAAAAAGGCACTGAGATATTTGGTTAAAGCTTTTTCAGCTTTGATACGGGCATCTGGGAGTTTAATGAATGCAGCAATGTTGGTTCAGGTAATTTTTGCTTTTGGATTCCGTGCTATAGTTGCCACGTTATGGATAGCATCATTTGCATTTTTGTATATCTGGTTCACCGTGATTTTACTTTTTGGAGATAAGGTTGCAGGGATAACAGCAAGTGAAATTCCCTTGTGAGCATCACTACTGATATAGCGACAGCTTTATGCAGGGGACAACAATCTGGTGTTGAAGCTGCTTTGACTGCAAGCTGGTAGTCACTGCAAAATGATTCGGCATTTGGCTGTGGGGTATAAAGTTGAGGGGGGTATCTGGCGTCCCATTCTGCATTAATGAACTGACCATATTTGCAGAGATGGTTCTTTAATAACTTACCTGATTCGTCAATTTCAGCCAATAATTTCCATGGGTTTTTATTTGAATTTGATTGGGGAATCAGCATATGGTTGAGGTTTGGTCAATTCATAATAGGAAGCATGGGATCAGACTGGGATCCAATCTGATGCTTGATTGGAGGAATTATTTATGGCATTGGGGTGGGGAGGAGGCTGATCGGTGGCTGCAGGTGCAGCTGCAGCAACAGGCTTTGGGGTGAAAGGAGGTAAAATTGTGCCTCATACTGGGAATTGTACAGGGTAGGCAGCGGATTGGAGGTCAACATATGAGTTGTCTGATCCACTGGAAGTGGTTGAGGAGGGGCACTTGCATTTTAAGTGGTCCAACTAAAAACATGATGGACAGATCATCCGCCCACCCTCGACGCGGGCCCAAAATGGATGGTTGGGTGCTGAGGGAATAACAGTGCGCAGCGGAAATGACACCACGATTATATTAAATTAAGGGCTTATTGCAGCATATGCCCAAGGCCCAGCAAGTCGTGTGGCCCCATTTGGGACCACAAATTGAAAGATGGGGTTGGAGCCATAGGCTGCCAAACCAGCTATCAGCTCCTAGTGGAGCACTTCAGGGGGTTGGTGGGTTGGCAAGCCAGCAAACTAAACCACCAAAGTGGTGTCTGCTGAGAGCTGAGTCCGAGTTGTGGGGAGAGGGGTGCCCTGGAATACCAGGGGCACAGTTGCTGCAGTGGCAGCATCAGCTTTGCAGGTGAAGCCAAGGTCAAAATACCCCTTGTAGGAGTAAAAAACAATAAAACAGGCTGGTGTCATCACCACCTGAGCCATTTTGATAATGGCTTGGTCATCATAGGGGAAGAAATTCCCATATTTGATCCTAAGGCCATAGTGCATGTTGCTCCGGGGAGCATTAGGGGCAGCGAGGTACCGCTTGGGTACAAGCAAGGTGGGCATCTAGGTCCTTGGGTGAAATGAATTGGCCCATAGGTTTGGAATGAATGGGTGAACCAGTCCTAGCACGTTTTCCTGCTAGACGGAAAATGGCAGGGGGAGTTTCGCCACTGCCCCACGCTGGAGCAGCCAGCGGAGAATCTGAGGACATCAGAGTGAAACTACAACAGGTGAATTCAATTTGTTTTATATTTATTTAACGGAGGTAAGCTGACCAGGGGACAGACATTACCGAATATATGTGAAACTAAGAGAATAACTAAGAAATATAAAAATTGGGCACCCCAGGGTACTCAAGTTACCCCTGTTGCCAGCAGGACTTCCAGGTATGGGGGGTTGGTGCACTACTCCGAGGGGGTTTCCCGTGCTATTGAGCAGGTGTGAAGGAAAGGGCCTGTGTGGGGGAACCAGAGTGGGAACCATGATTCTATGAGCGCTTTTTGTCTTGGTCATATATCAATAGAGACAGGCTTGGAAGTGCTCTAGTAAGTGGACATGGAATCTGTTGATAATCCCATGAATGGTTGGGACTGTGCCCTTGAACGCATCTAATGCAATTGTGTGTATTGTCCACATTGCAATGGGTATTATTAGGGAGCGGAAGGTAGATGGGATTGGTGACTTGATCTGGAGCGCGAAGATACTCTTTGGTATCGAGAATTCCTGTTCGTTTTGAATCTTGAGCAGGCGTGCGACTTCCTGCCATATAGCTTTGGTTGAGGGGCATGTTTCTAGGTGGTGATGTAGGGATCCCTCCCCTCCACATAATGCACATGTTTTGTGGAGGGAGTTGGAGCGGTCCGCCGTCCTATAGGTCATTCTCAAACAGCGCCAGGCGTTTGCTCTTATTCTTGGTTGTAAGAGTGGGTGGTGTGTCATTTTCCACATTGCTTTCTGTGTGGTTAAATCATAGGGAATGTCCAGCATATCTAGGTATTCTATCCTAGCTATGCTTGGGGTTGTTGCGATCATATCCCTCTGGGGGTGTTTTTCTGGGTTTCTTAATTTGAATTGGGGCTGGGTCGTCCCCTTCCCTGTATAGTACCCATGTTCTCTATGGTCCATCCCATATGGCGGATAGTTTGGAGGATATGTTTGAAATGAGGGGAGTTTCCATGCGGACCCGTTGCAGTAGGGTGCTTGGCAAGGTATGAAAGTAGTCTGGATGGACTATGTGGGTTGGTTAATTTGAGCGCCTGTGCAAAGTTAGTCCTTGCTGCTCTGGACCTATGTTGTTGCGGGAGGTCTGGAGCAAGGTCTTCCTTTATCCAGGTACCTAGGATGTGATTGGCATGGCTCTCAAAATCTATTAGTCTCATGCCTCCGCTTGAGCGTGGGCCAAATAGTGTTTCCATCCGTATAGGAGGGTGAGAGCCAGGCCACAGCCAGCCCTGGATAAGCGCGCTAATTGAGGTTATAAAGGTAGGTGAGAAGGCTATCGCATGGGCCTGGTACCACAGTATTGGGAGGATGAGAGAGTTAGCAACTGTAACTCGTCCTATTAGTCCTGGGGCTCTTTCCTTGAGGGAGGCGACGCGTTTGGATACCCGTTGTAACAGGTTACTTTCCATTGTCTCATTAGCATATCCCCCTGATTCTAGCCAGATTCCAAGGTGTCGGACAGGAATGGTGGTGGGAGGTGTTGCAAAGGGTAAAATAATTGGGTTTTTTCTTCGAGTGTTGGTGTGAGGTTCTGATGTTGTGGCCCAATTGTTTGTGTATTTGCCTAAGAGGATGATTTCTGTCTTCCTTTTGTTGAGCGATGCATTGCTCACCTTGGAGTATTCCTCTAGAGTGTGTTCCAGCTGTTGGGCATATTCATTGTTTGCTATACATCCTACGCAGTAATCTACAAAGGCCAGTATCTTGACTGTTGGTTGTCCTTGTGTGGTTATCCCCATGAGACTTGAGTCAGTTACTCGGAGGAGCAGGTCAAAGCTGAAATTGTATAGCAGTGGGCTGAGGGGATCCCCTTGTTTGAGCCCTCTGTGTGGTTTAATATTGTTTGTTAGGAAACCAGGGCCGCATACTGCCATGGTTGCAGATTCTTTTAGGAGCATCGCCCATCTTATAAATCTTGGTGGGAGTTTGAAGGCATGTAGACATTCTTTTAGGTATGGCCAGCTAACACGGTCATATGCCTTTTCCTGATCCAAGAAGACCAGGGCACCAGTTGCTTTGGATTGGCAAATGTTTGCAACAGGGTGTATGTTGTTCCAGATTGAACGCCTGGTATAAACCCAAACTGGTTGGGTGATAGGGCTTCAGATGCAATTGCGCCTAATCTAGCTTCTAGAATTTTTGTTAGAATTGTGTCAGTGTTAGAGAGTGCAATTGGGCGCCAGTTGGCCAGGTCCAACTTGTCACCCTTTTTATACAAGGTTATAACGTAGGATTCATGGCCTCCTGGTAATAGGCATGTTTCCAACAAACTCTGGTTCATTGACGATAATAGGAGGGGGGCGATTTGTTGAAAATATTTTTTGTAAAATCCGTAGGGTATCCCATCAGGCCCTGGGCATTTCCTACGTAGTGCACCGCGAATTGTTTCCCAAAGCTCCTCCCATGTGATAAGGGATAGTATATTGTAATTTGGTGGTGTACTTTGTATCTTGGCAGTTTAAATAAATTCTTTAATTTTTTGTGGATCTGTTGGCATATCACGATATAATTTGGTGTAATAGCGGTGTACTTCCGCCTTGACCTCCTCAGGGTCAGTTGCCATGGTGCCGTTGGTCTTGCAGACCTGTGTGCATGTGGGCTGGTTTCTGCGGGAGTGAAATTGGTGGAAAAAGTATGTCAAATAGGTTTCACCTTCCTTTATGAACTTACCTTTGTTTGATACTTTGATTCTGTGTTGGTGTTCAAAGATGAGATTGTTAAGTTGGGCTAAAATTTCTGCCCATTTGCGTCCCCAATTAGGGCTATAGACCAGATCTCAGAGTATCTATTTTAGGTGGTCTAGTTCTGCCAAGGTACGCTTGATTGTGGCTGTGTCCGTGGTGTACTTGCGTGATGCAATATGTCAGGTTTTGTTAATTAAATCTTTTTTGAAATTTTCCCATGTTCCAATGGGATCCGAAGTGAATAGTGTGTGAATTCTGGGTTTGTAGCCTTGTTTTCAACCCAGTCAGATATCTCAGGCAATCTTATATTTTCTGGGTGAAGCTTTCTCCAAGGCTACACCTTTGTGTGGGATTGGGTTGGCGCTAACTGCACCGTAACTAATTGGTGATCAGAAAAATTGATCTTTTTTGTTGTAAATTTGGAGATTCTTGAGTGGTGGGATTGTGGGATGAGGATGTGGTCATTACGACTCATTGATATGAGCAGTCCCTCACGTATGCTGGGTCTTGTCATATGGGGAAGGATTGGTGATTTGGGGGGAAGAGCATCCTGTAAGCTAAGAGATGCCTTCATTGTGCGATATTCACTGTGTCCAGGTGGGTATCCCCTGGGATTAGGCCATCGATCTGTATTGGGGTTATCCCAGCAGTTGAAATCGCCTAACATGATGATATCTGGTGGGAGGGTGAGGGTAGAAATTTTTTCAAAATTTTTTTTTCTCACAGTTGCAATGCACGGTGCGTAGATACATGCTAACGAAATCATTTCATCTTGGCATGTGATTGTTGCTACCAGGACTCGACCATGCAAGTGTGATGATGAATTTGTAATTTTAAATTTTTTGTTGTTTTGGACTATCACCCCACAGTGAGACGTCCATACTGAATGTGATGGTGTGACCCTGGTTGAATAGGATTCTTCTTCCCCTTGTAGGCAGTGGGTTTCTTGGATGGCCAAGATGTCTACAAAAGGTTTTCGCAGGAATGCCAGCTTTTTGGCTTGGTATGTATGAGCCCTGGCTCCCGCAATATTTAAAGTCCCTATTGACACTGAGGTGCCCACGGCGCCTCAGGAGCAGTTGGGAGGACCCTCTGGTCCTATCCCACCGCGGCTCATTTTGGCCATGCTCCGCATCTGTACTCCAACTCTTTCACTGCCTTTGTTGGTTCCCTTGATCTGACCCAATGATTCAAGGGAATTGCGGTTTTTTGCATTTGCATCACTATTTTCCTGCACAGGTCTCATGTTGATTTGATGCGGGTTGTTGATTGGATTTTATATTTTTGAGGTTCAACTTTGTTGCATTGTGCACTGCATTTTCACCCAAATTGCGGTTGCATTGTTTCTCAGTATGTGCATGACTGATGACGCTTTGTGGCTCAGTTTGGTTACTGTGAAAATTCTCGACCTGGGCATATTGTTCTGATTGGTTGGTTTGGTGAATATCTGAAATGTCCTCCTGAATTTGTCCGTGGTTAGTGGCAGATTCCGCGTGTGCCGCCGCTTCAGCCGCTGCTCTCTTATGGGCTTTTTGTGCTGCTTTATGCTGTTTACTTGTAACTGGGTCCACGATGGAGTATAGTCCATCTTCACCCCAGCGGAATGGGTGGTGGCCATCAGTCATTTTGGCGAAGTTTTCATTATCTTCATCCATAGCTTCTTCACAAAAATCATTTTCCATTAAGCCCTCTTTTACAGGTCATGCATGTTCCTTGTGGCCCAGTGATCCACAGTGGTTGCAAATGGGTGGTGCGTGTTCTGGTGTAACTCAGAATGCAGCCGACTGGCCCCCATCTGTGAAGTGAAATTCTGCTGCGCGGGGAATTCTGGATAAATCCTCTTCCACTTCTGGGAAGGGGTTGATTACAGCAATAGCTTTGCCCGTGCACAGGTCAGGCATTAAGCAAAATCGCTGTAATTTGAGTTGTTGGACTTCTCCGTAGGCCACAAGACCTTTGCGGAGCTCCTCCTCAATTACCTTACAAGGAAGGTTGGTGGGGAGTGAGTCAAAGGAGATGAACAAAGTTTTCGCTTTGTTCCATCTGGTGCGCGCAGTGTGCACAATTTTTTTGCCCTCAGGGAGGGCAATTTCCATGCAGATTTTTGCTGCGGCATCATCTTCATTGGCTGTTTTGAAACCAATATCAATCCAGCCGTAGCTCATGTTGTTGGTGGCTACGTACACCGCGTGAGGGAAAAGTGAGGGCTGTGCCTCACATGTTTTCTCCCACAGGGTCAGTGACTCATCCCCAAGGAAGAGTCTGATCCCATGATCCACCTTTGACAAAGGTTGGTTGAATTGAATGTACATGTATTGCGCATGATTTTACAGTAAATACCATAAACCCAGATGGTGTCTGAGTTTGTGATTTTTTTACAGCTTGGGTTCCTGGTCCCCCTCCAGGGCGTTTCTTGCCCTTAGTTGCACCGTTAAGTGCACCGCTTGCCGCGATGCTCGCCCATATTGTATTATTTTTGTTATTAAAGTCACCCATCTTTTCTGGGTGTGATTATCCAAATTTGCTGTTCAAATCAAATTGTAGTAACTAAAGTGATTGTTACGAGAAAGAAAAGCTTCAATTTGTTTTATAAGTTCATGTAATTTGGCTTGAAAATCTACACCGAGTGGAAAGAGAGTTGTGCTTAACCATTTCATTAACTATTAAATGGAAAATGAGCACTATTATATATTATTCCTATATTGTGATTTTGACCTTTTTTAAAAAGGAAACAATATTGTCCATTTAAACTGCATTTTACTGCAATAAAGGATCAGGCCGTCCAAAAATGATGTGCATAAGCTGTAGCATCTTGAGTTTATACATGCATATAGTGGGGTTCTCCAGTAACAGCTGATAGCAACACATCCCTTTTTTCCAAGCTCTGAATATTGTCTGTCAGATTTTATTATGGCATCTTTTAACTGAATGTACTCCTCACTTTTTACTTATTATGGTTAATACAAATCCAATTAAGCCTTTCAGTTTTCAATTTTTGCATACATATCAACCAGAAATTGATTACCAAGGTTACAAAATTAGTATAGCTTTCTTTCCCATCATACTCCATTATCCTATAGCTATAATAGTCAGCAGCAGATACTGTTTTGAGGGGGGTCTTAGTTTTACACTCTGAGTGATAATGATATAATAACATTTTTTTCCTTTTCTGCTAAACATCACTTTTTAAAAATCGCATTAATCTTATAATTATAGCATCACTAGAGAGAATTTATAGAAACTAAAGCAATAATTATGTGAGTCCCACAAAAAGAATCGCTGAAACTATTAGTCAAGCCATAACCCCCAAAGCATATTTACCCTCTTTTGCCAACCTCAGTGATAACCAGAGCACACTTTCTAAGGCTGAAGCAAAAAACAGCAATCTATGAATATGCGGCCACTTCACCAAATACCAGCTAACCAGATCTAATTTCTGGAATCTGTACGCCCACCAGCTCAATGCGCACTACATACCAACAACCTGCTAGGCCCACTACTACCATGGATACACCGCTCCTGTAGTTTTAATCGCATCAGATAAATTGAATCACCTCAGCCCATCCAGTTATTCTTCATACAAGTTGAGTTGATGGTTCAGCTCCCCTACTATTGCTAATTTTGGATTAATAGATCCCTTTATGAGAGGCAATTCACAACGGTCTAATCATCAAAACAACACCCATGATGATGGAAAAGCTTATTAGTATGGTTCAAAGATTATTATATGGAGCCAGCTTAAACCGATTATTAAGGAAAATCCTGGATTAAAATCTGGAGATTTTACCAGTTCCAATCTCATCTATCCTTTCAATCCCTTAAACGGCGTTTCTTAAGTCATCATTTACTCCTCTCATGATAAAAATTACCTATGTATAAATCAATTTGGAGAGTTTAAAAAATAAAATCACATGACTTTTCTCTCTTGTTGCAATCACTTTTGCAACCCATTCAATTCAAGTCTGAATCTAGTTTGATAATCTCACAGAGGAGATTAGTCTGCGCCCATGTCAGGGAGCAGTTGGGCAAGTAAGGTAAGAGGAGCAGGTGGGAGGCCCGCGGCCTCAAACATTTGAAAACGCTCCAGAGAAACTGGCAGAATAGAAAATTTTTTTAAAAACCGGCGGTCACTATTTCCCTGGAAATCCTTGCTTGGCAAGCACGATGCAACCAGTACATCAATACGCTGCACTCCCAGCCACTTTCATTGGTGGAATACGGAGTCCGCGTGTTTCTGGACATCCAACAAACAGCTTTATGGGAAAATTTTGTGGGGATGTGCACACTTTTTTCCCGACCTCGGTGTATGTTACACCTCACTCCATGTCACGCGGTTGGCTGTACCTAGGTTTCAAAAACAAAGAGGCAGCATATTAGGCCGCTGTGGTGTGCATAGTGATTGACCTCCCCAAAGGGCAATGGGTCATTGAAACAAAACGCACAAGATGGACAAAATCCAACCAAATTTTCCTCACGTTTGACTTTTTGCCTACTACAGTAAAACGTGACATTTTGGAGCAACACCTGAAAGATGGTCTCGCTGTCTATGGCGAAATACAATCTTTTAAAATGCAATGCTTTATGCTGATGCCACACCTGTGCACCGGCAAAGCCATCACAGTTCTGACCCAAACTGAGGAGATTGTAAAGGACCTAACTCAGATCCCGCACTCCACTTTAATTAATATCAAAGGGCATACCACCCACACTTTCTGGGTAACCGTGGACAGCGCACCCCCCATCTGCACCCACTGTGACTCGTTTGTCCATAAGGCACATGCATGCCCCACCAAGGAGGGCATCACATTTCAAGAGCACCCCTCAGCGGCCATGGCCAGCGGAGAGGTGCACTATGAACCAACTGTAAGTACCAAATAGGCTTTCCCGTGGGGAGCACAAGGTTGCTACCTACTGGTAAAGCCTATTTCCCCGCAAGAGTGGAAGAAGGCCAAGCAGGCCCGCAGGGTTGCAGCTGAGGAAGCAGCCAAAGTCACCACCGCTATCCCACACTCCCAACGCCAGGAGGACATCAAAACCTTTGCGGTGGAAGCAAATTGGGAATACATCAACCAATCAGATTGGGAAGCCCATGCCAATTGGGTCACTCAATCTGAGGATCCGATGGGGGACTTGACCTCAACCAATCGTTGTACCCAAGCTCCAGTTGAAACTGACTTGGGACCCATCCCAACTGAAAATTTTTTTTGACCTGCTCAACGGTGCACCAAACTCACTCACACCACAAAAATTCATCCAACATCAGGGAATCAAAAAAGTGAAGGCAAAAGCCAATGTGAACCTTTTGCTAAAATAACAAAACCACCGATAGTGTTGCTACAAATACCCACGCTGCCGTGAAGGCCCATGGGGATCTAGAGGAGGCTAGTGGGCCCGAGTGCCCACCCCCTTGCACCTAAGGTGCAATGGAGGAAACCTTCACTTTAAGGATGTTGAATATCACCGGACTCAAGGCAAGCTGTCCTGGGCTAGGAAACTGAGTTTTTTATAACACAATTTACCCAAGGATATCCTGGCCATCCAGGAGTCCCACTGTCCATGAGGTTCTGAAGAAACTTGGAAAACAATGCTCCTCCCATCCCTATCCTTTTGGTCAGAGCACTGTGGGGTACTAATTTGGAAAAATAATTTTTTCAAATTTTTTCATTGGAAACTTTCCTCAATGGCCGAGTCCTCATTGTCACTTTCTCGTGGGCTGACGTGGTACATGCTATCATCAACATCTATGCCCCAAATGGTGCACAAGAGCATTGGGAATTTTTCTCATTGGTCAAATCTCTCCCGCTACCACCAGACCCTTTCATAGTCAGTGACATGAACTGTTGGCTAAACACTCCAATGGACTGGAGCCTTCCTCCTCCCAAACCCCCCAGGGCCACGTTGAACTTCGCGTTCTAAAGGCCACCCTTGGGTTAATGGATGCACTGCCACAGCCATCCCCACTGCTCAAGAACATGACACGCCCCCACATCCACAATGGCCAATTAAGATCCATGTCCTGCATCAACCTTATCCTTACGCTGGCAAAATTACAACCCCACATATCCCACTTTAAAACACCAAAAATGGAATTTTCTGACCATCGACTGGTCTCGATAACCTACCATCTACCTGTCACAGATGCTAAGGCTCCACATTGGTGCAAAATCTGCCCCCCTCTGAGCTCGCGTCACCAGGATTTTCCATGTGGTTGGAATCAGCAACTTTGGCAAAAGAGTTTGTTGCACCATTTTGTGCGGACCCCATTTCCACATGGGCAACTTTCAAAGAAGATACCATCCGCCACTCTCGCCACCTCTCCTCCAGATGCTCACGAGCCACATCAGCTGTCATTTTGCACGCTCTGGAAGAGTTGGCACACCTGGAGTCCAACATCCCAGCTACAGGATACAGCTCTGCATGGGGCCAGAAGTGGGCGGAAGCAGCCACCCACCTCAACGCGCTCAAAAGGCAACACAAACATTGTGTTTGTGTTCAGTACAGGGCCAAATGCATCACAAAAGGCGACAAGTGCACTGCAAGTTTTTTTAAAAAAGATTTCGCTCCACGCCAGAGCATGGCCTGCACACAGGTACAAAGATTGGATGATTCCATTGCGGATACACCAGCCAAAGTGGCAATTGAAACGTTAAATTATTACTCCAAGTTGTACCGATCTAATCCAATTTAGCTGGTCAAAGTGGCAGAATTTCTCGACTGAGCCCACATTTACACCATTTTCCAATACCTGAAAATAATGAATTTGATTACTCTGAACAAATTATGGACAGCCATTTGCGGTGCACCAAACCGAAAATTCCCAGGCCTGGATGGCATTCCATATGATTATACAAAAAGTACTTAAAATATATATCCCCACTACTGCTGGCCTCACTTAACCAGAGCCTTTTGGAAACGCGCCTCCTGCCAGGAGGATAAGAGGCCTTCACCATCACACTCTTCAAGAAGGGGGACAAGCTAGACTTAGCCAACTGGCGCCCCATTTCTTTAACTAACACAAATTACAAAAATTTTAACAAAAATCGTGGCTAACCATTTAGGGATTGTAGCATCTGCCATCTCCCCAGAACAATTTGGTTTCATACCCAGAAGGTCGATTTGGGACAACATGCACTCTGTGGCCAACGCGTGCCAGTCCACAGCCTCTGGGGCACTTGCATTCTTGGACCAACAGAAGGCCTATGATAGAGTAAACTGGGAATACCTAAGGGCCTGCCTCCATCAATTCCGCTTACCCCCTCGCTTCATCAACTGGGTGATGCTGCTCACGGAATCTGCAACAATGGCAGTATGTGGCCCTGGCTTCCTAATGGAAGTAGTCAGCCCTCAAAGGGGCTTGCGACAAGGGGACCCCCTTAGCCCACTCTTATATAACTTCAGCCTTGACCTACTACTTTGAAACGCGAATGCCTAACTCACTGGGGTCCATGTGCCAGGCCAAGCCCCAGTCAAGATGATGGCGTTTGCAGATGACTGTATGGTTGGGGTGTCTAATAATAAAGATTCACGCACACTTGAAGCTCTGATACAGGAGTATTCCCAGGTAAGTAACGCTGCACTGAACGCCTCCAAAACCGAAATCATCCTCCTTGGCCGGTATCATAACTGCTGGGCCCCTGCAACCAGCGCTCAGCCCAGCCCATCTGCTCACACATGCGCTCGCCCTCCCAGCTCACCTCACACCGCCCCACTGGTGCTCCCCTTTGTGCCACGCCCTACCATAGGGCCGGTCCGCCATCTGGGCGTGTGGGTGGAGGCAGGCGGATATGCATCAGCAGTAATGGAGAGTTGTATTATAGACAACGTGATGAAGCGCATCGCCTCCCTCAGAGCCCACCCTACCTCCCTTACTGGCAGGGTTGTTTTAGCCAACTATATGCTCCTTTTAAAAGTCTGGTTTGGAGCCCACGCCACCCCTTCTCCCCAAGCTTCTTCAAATCCTTGCATGCCCTGCTGCAAGGATGGCTATGGTCAGGCCGCCCTACACCAGTACGGTTAGAGGTCATGTTTGGCCCTCATCAGCATGGTTGCATGGGCCTGATTGACTTCAGAGCCCATGCGGCCAAGATCTTGGGCACCTGGATTGCGGCCGTCACCGCCCCTACACTCCCCTCCCAACACTGGTCCCGCACGGCCTGCTCCGACTTCTCCCGCGCCTTGGGCCTCAACAATCCATCGAACCCCCACTCCCTGATGAAATACCTGGCCTCACCCACCGGCCACAGGTCCTCACGGTACTAAAAACCCACTACAAACGAATCCTCCTCTCCATGCGGAGCGCTGAGTGGAGAATTCATAGCGGACATACAACCTGAAGAGGCCGCCTCTCACCTCAGTTCACACAAGAGGTACAGGGGCTACCCATCCATGATGGCGTGATCCCCACACGGCCCCATGTCCTATCCAGGGTGGACTACCTGGACATGATTAACATCCCCTACTCCATTGAGACCCAAAAAGCTATCTGGAAATACGCACACCATCCTCTGTTGAAGCCTCAAATCTGTTCCATGTGTGGCGCTGCCTGAGGCGGGTGTACCATACAGCTGAGCGCTAAAACGCTTTACACTCATCCTGCGTCGTGTGTGGCCAGTATGGAACGCTGTTCCACCGGCTGGAGAAGTGTCCTTCCTCTAAAGTGATATGGCGCGAAGTTCAACGTCTGCTGGGCCAGGATCAAACACATCCCTTCATTCTGTCAAGAGACATGTTTGCCCTATCAATGCCTCCCCCTCCCACCCTCCCTCCGTGCTCTGGTGGTTGCAATCGCCATGTGGACTATCCACACGATTGTCTTGGACACCATCTCAGGCTCCACCCCCACCCTCCCAGAAGCAGTCCACAGATTCCGGTCTCACTTGGTGGACCACTTTCAAGCATGGATTTTTGGATACCTCCCACCACGCCGCTGACAGCTGGTCTCCTCATGGTTACCAGTTTGGTTCATCAAATCAGACCCCTTCCTCCACACGTGCTCAATTGTGGCTATGGCCCCTTCACACGTTTCCCCCCCTCCCCATAAATGGCGTTCCCGCTGGCAACAAGAGATAGCATCGCTTCTCTGGGGTGCCTTCCCTGTTACTACATTTTGTCTCTTTCAGGTCTAATTTGGAAGTGTCCGTCCCATGGTCAGCCTTCCCCGCAATAAAAAAAATATAAAATCACCTCCTAAAAATCAAATCACCTTTAGGAACGTGAATCTAGGATGTGATTTAGTGCACTCCCCCAACTGACTGAATCCAATTCTGACCTAAATATGTTAAATCAACTGGAGATGCTCAACCAACCACTTTCTAGTGCTATGCAGCACCTGCAAACACGAAGTGTGCCAGAAAAGTGTGTAGCCACACAAAGTTGCCCTCACCACCTACTCAAATCTACATGAAAATTCTGCTCAAAGAAAGCATAAATATACCAAAGGGCCACTTGGGCTTGGTTAAACCCCGTTTCATCAGCATTACCTAGAAAAATGATTCCGTTAATATGGTATTTACTGCTGATGGTAAGAAGAAACGGGATAAAACTAGAGCGCAAAAAGTTCTACCTCACTCAACACTCTCTCATGCAACTAGGATTTAATATGGGTATAGTCCTGTTTAATACTATACAAAGTTTTTCTTTTCTCATGCCTTTTGGCAATTGCAGAGACATTTCCAACTAATACAATCATCCGTGAAGTGGTGGAGGGACACTAATTTAATTTAAGATTCACTGAAGCTGCCCTTACTGACTATGCTGCCACCCTTCAGGTTAATATTCTGCATGGTTCTCTCCATATTTCCCGCTTATGTTCTCTCATGTTGAAAATCTTATGGGTTATGTTTTTCAACTTCTCAATGCTATTGATCATGACTCACTTAATTTAGCGTTCCATCATGATTTAATGATAATTGGGTCTATACTCTCAGTAGACTTTAGTGCCCCCTCTTAATATGCTCCCACTCAACGAGCCCACATGACAAGGGTTTCATTTACCCCTACTCTACTGTGGCCCACAATATAAAGGTAATTCTTCGCGTGGCAGTTGTTGGGGAATGCCTAGAAATCTTCTTTGTTGACCTGACTAAGCGCCCCCATTGTTCATAGTGTAACACCCTTTTACACCTGTATAGTGGCTGCACAGCTCTAAACAAGCCCTCTTAGTTACCACCCAGGTACCAAAACCAAGCCAAAGACGCCCCCATGTAGATTTAGCAGCAATTCCACAGCCCACAAAAGAAGTTTCAGTTCAAAATCTACCATTGAAGCCTTCATTGTGCAGTTGAAAATGAAGTGCTAACAGCAGATTCACACAGTATGAGGACTCAAGCCCCTCTCCCAGTGGGCGCACCCTCAATTCTCTCTGATTTAGCACCACTTTCTACCAAGCGTAAGTCATCCCACAAAAGGCAGCATTGACAGCCACTTTTACCCAGTACTCCAACGAAACTTCAGTCTTTACTAGCACATTCCCGCACCAAACAGGAGCTGATAATGAATCTTAGCCCACCAACAATGACTGGCAATCCACAACAAGTTGTAGACGCAGCAACAACTTTATAGAGCACTACTACCCTACACCTCATGTATTGAAAAGCTCATTTGAAGCGTTGGAGGATAAGTATGGACTTGGGCTCATCCAATGGGATACTGCTGAGGTCACCATAGATCAACCTCAGAAACTTTTTCTGCAACGTAGCAGGGGCAACATCCTTGACTGGTTCTGAAGATCCTCTGCCCCTCTCGCACACCAACCCTTCAACCATTCTAGTGCTCCACTCTAATTGCTGAAAAGAATTCTCAGTTATGAAATTAGAGACTGGTCGCCTTCTAGCTGTAGGTCTAAGTGCTGTCAAATCACCAGGATGTGGAGGGGAGATGTATGAGTCCCCGCGGAAGTACCCTACCCTGCAATCTATAAACTAAAATAAGTTTGCTGGATTTTAGGCAGAGATCCAGCCTCCTATGAAAGTTCAGGTCAGTGTGGAATGACATCGCTCCTGTCCAGGAGCCCCTCCTTCACCACAATGTTTATGATTCATGGAATGATTAGTTTGGAGGCAGCACCTTCAGGACAGAACATGCCGCCCTTATAATTATGAATCCCTGGATCAGAACATGCCTTTCTACAACACCTAGGTGGCAATGTTATACTGTCCAAGCTTACAACTCCCGACTTCTCCTTCTTCATCACCTGTATATACCTTCCTCAATCAGGGGCTACCTGAATCAGCTTCGTCAGGAGGTAGTCCACTCAAATCTCCCGCAGAATACAATCCTAATTTGAGACTCAAAACTACAATAAGCTGCTTTTATACTCTTGCCCCCTGAAACAAATGAATGCCCTGGATCCAGTAGACTCATGGCTTCCTTCGCTCTAGTGGCTTCACAAATTTGCTTTCACACTCCGCGTCTGGCCTTGAGTTTATGACCAGGAACCACGACAATGAAGGGAAATTCCAGTCAGCATTTCACATTGACTTGACACTAATAGGCCCCATCTGGTTGAACGTGTCTCATCTTAATGTCCGAGACAATCATCTAAATGATCAAAAAATTTCATTTTTCTTACCACCATGCTCAGATCGTCGCACAGTTCTGGCCAAGGATTGCCCCGGCTTTTATAAACAATCCTTTAGCCAAGGAGAAGATGTCTACAACCATACGGAACAGCCTTCCTCCTCACCTGAGCTACTTCAGCACAAGTTTTGCTGCAACCAAGGCGGAAATTAACAAGTTGACTTATATCTGCGCAGAATCCCAGATAACTGTGGCTCTCTCCAGAGTCAAAAATACTGAAGTTAGAAATAAGCACCTGGAAAGGAACTGCAACCTTTTCCCATCCCAGTTGGCTGATTACTGGGAAACCGTTCAAGAAGCCCTTCCCTCAGAATTTAAACTGCAGGAAGAGAGCATTTAATTTTATGTCTTTCCACTATATGCCCAGTGAGAATGCCCTACCGATTTCTTCTTATAGAATCAAAAAGTCATTCTACAACTCAGATAGTCACATCACTGAATATTGAAACCACCACTTTAATGGACAAAGAAAACATACTCAGGAAGCGCACCGCTTCTACACTAACTTGTTCCATGCTGTCAGGGTGGCCCGTCAGATATCCATAACTTTTATGTCAAATTCACCAACTTTTACTGAACCACGGTCAGAAGAAGCTCTTTTGTCCTCATGACTTGTCAAGAGGTTATGAAGATCCTTTTTAAATCTCAGTGGCTTAAAGCCATTGCCCTGATGGCATAAATTTTGAGGTATACTTTCTATTACCTTTGGTGATAACTAAATTCCTCTGTGACCTCTTCACCTTATTTTTGCACAATGCGAGGTTCTTCTATATTAGGGGTTTAATAACATACATATTCATAAAAATCAGACTGTGAGAACCTAAATAAAGGGAGACCTATAGCCTATATTTACATGGACCACAAGTTGTTACAAAGCTTTTGACAACCGCATAACAGCATTTGAGTCGCCCGCCTGAACTCCTAACATGGTCTTATTCCAGGGAGGTGTTATCAGATATCAATAGTGACTTCCACGCGAAATTGGCAACTAACTCATGCAGGGATAATGGCTTTGTAGTTCTTATGGATATAAAGAAGTCTTATGATTGGGTTACCCTGAATAATAGATGCCTCCTTAGCCCGCTACCACCTTCCCTATACAGGAAGACGTTGTATCTTCGCGCTTTATTATAAGCTCCATATCAGAGTCCTTGCATTAATGGGATTAAAGTGTAACGGGCGGGTTTGTGCCAATATGCAACGAATAAATTGGGCAGTAAGAGCCATGTCACTGACCATAATAGGGACAGGGCTGCAGAAGCCCATCCCCAAACCTGATAGCCATGCTTTGTAGTCGCCACGTATTCCTGCACCACTGTTCCCATGACGCTGCACATCAACAGCAGGGTCTGGGACCTGGAAAGGGCCAAGAACGACGCCAACGTCACACCAAGCTCACTGATTGAGCTCATGGCTCCGATCTGATTTTCTTAATAATTTAATAAAATAATCTTTTCTTATTTAGTAAGCAAATGTTTCTTTATTTAATTTTCCGTTTTTTGTAGGAGACGCAACTGCCCTTCAGGGCCAAGACATCCTCTCCTAAATAGTGCTTTACAAGTATGGAATAAGCTCATCCTAGGATAAGCTCTCATGAGCACTGTCCAGCACATTGTTTGCAAAGATTCTGCATCCCACCGGATCATCATCTACGCCAAGTGTAAGCCCAATGTCATTCTGTAAATGCTTTCAGGTTCAGGATTTCAAATATTTCGAGCTCCAACTTCCCCAAGTTTGAGGCTCTTTGGATTAGGGCCACGCTTGGATCGAACGCCACCCAATCTGGAGCAATGTATGGATCTGTTGCCTCCTGATCCGTTACATCACCCCCTGTAAAGACCAGAAATCCTGGACCTTCTCCAGGCGTTGTGCACAGTCCTCCTTCATCTGCCACATCACTTTCTCCACCAAATAGCCTTTCCACTTCATCAGCAGTTGCTGCTGGCCCCTCACCCATCTCACATCCAATATTCATTCCAACTCATATTCTGGCACATCCCCTTCCCTAGGGTTTAGTAGTACCAGTCGATCCAGTCCTATTCCCTTGAATGATTGTAGCTGGGAAGCGTGAATCACTAGATGGGCCCTGGAACCTATTGGCAAACTTAATTCAAATGCAACCTGATTAATGATGGGATGATTTGGTATAAGCCCAAAAACTTATGTCCTAGCTTACGACTCTTAACCAGGACAGCATACTTCTTAGACGCCACCAATACCCAGTCCCCAGGCTCAAACGTTGGATCTGTCGCCCTTTGTCAATCTGCCTGTCACTTCTGCTGAGCCACAGCCCTCTTAAAATTCCCCCATAACTTCTTCCTGATATCTGACATGGTGTGTGCCATCTCATCCGCCCCCTGATACACTCCATCCATGGATCCTCCATTTGATCTGAGATTATACCATTATTACAAAAATGGTGACTTTCCATTAAAAACTGCAAAGGATTGTTGTAAGCAAAGAGGGCCATCTGAACCCACAAAACCCAGTCATCCTGCTTATTGGACATGTAACTCTGGAGATACTGCTCAAGTATCTGATTCACCCTCCCCGCTTGTCCATCAGATTGAGGATCGTATGTCAAGGACTGACCAGGCCTGATCTCCAAACTCCCCAGAAAACCCAACCAGAGTTTTTGAAAGAAAACTGTGGACCTCAGTCTGAAATGATTTCCTCAGGTAAGCCATGCTGGGAGAACACCTCATCAATGAAAATCCTCACTACGTCCTTTGCCAAAAAACTCCCAATGCATGGGAAGAACTCAGCATATTTGGTTAGTCTATCCATGACTACCATAACCACATCCTTCCCCTGAACCTTTGGGAGACCCATTATGAAATTAACACTATATGAGCTCCATGGGCCACCTGGTATCAGCAGTGGATTTAACTTACCCAAGAGCAGTTTCCTTAAGGGCTTCACCCTTGCATATACCAAACACTCCCACACATAATTTCTGTCATCTTTACGCAGGCCCAGCCACAAATACTCCTGTTGCACCAATTCTACTCTCTTCTCCACTCCAAGGTGACCCACCAATGGTTGATCATAAGAAGCCCGAATTACCTCCCGTTGTAATGATGGGTTGGGCACCCATACATGAGATTTGTGGTATAGCACCTCACCCCTCTTCATGAAGGCCTCATGGCGCTCATGAGGCCATTCCTCCATCATCTCGGCTTTTAGTCACCATCTGAATTACGATTTCCCTTGCTTCTTGTGTACTTCCTCCCCCAACTCACTTTCCCTATCCTCAATCATTGTGAATTGGTCCGGTAGGAACATTGTGGCTGTATTAAACTCCTCCAATTCCTCCTTCTAATACTGAAACTTACATCTAAACCCAACCAATCCTCTAAAACATTCAATGATACTGGCCTGTACTCCGCCCAGAAGTTATAAAAGACCAGCTCCACATGTCATCTGGCCTGCCGCTGGTTCATCTTCCTGGGTTCATGATAGTATTCCAAAACTTTGTGATCCATCTGAATAACAAAAGGATGCTGGCATAGAGTAGGTGATGCTGCCATTCCCTCAAGTCTGCCATCAACACCAGCAGTTCCTTATTGTATAATGGGTAACTTGTTTCCACGAGGAGCATCTTATGGTTAAAGTAACACATGGGGTGCTCCAGCCCATTTGTTTTTTATTTGAGGTGGGTCAACCTTGGGACAAATATACCACACCGAGAATGTTTTGTAGTCAGTACAGGTTTCGAACTCAAAACCTGCACTAGGGGTGGAAGCAGTTTTACCCGCTCGGCTAACCACCCTTGTTCCAGTTCATTTTCCCCTTCTAGAAACAATACTGCACCTACAGCAGAATTCGTGGTGTTTGTTTCCACTATGAATGGCCTCCAGGGGTCTGGATGGGCCAATACAGGTGCGGTAAGTAACTTATTCTTTAGTAATTTGAATGCCTGCTCCTCTTTCCTTACCCATATGAATGGGACATCCTGTGTTAAACGCGTGAGAGGTAAGGCCATTTGGGAAAGATTCTTCACAAAATTGACAAAGGAAGTTCAATGTTTCCAAAAAAAAACTCCAGACGTCCATCTGATCCATAGGGGCCTTCCATGCCCACTCTTCATGCAGTTTATCCGGACATACTCCTAATCCATTCTGGAAATCCATGTTGCCTATGAACGTTACTGAGCTTCAATTGAATTCGCACTTGGAAGTTTTCAATCTCAGTCCCATATGGACAATTGCCCCCAGAACTTCCTGGACATCTCA
>JAKSZP010016267.1:0-66656 GCA_022478985.1 Massospora cicadina | reverse complement strand
AGATGCAAGCCAAACATTTACATTTGTTTCGTATAATTATGATCATGCTTATTCAGCATCCTGCTGCAATAGGTGACTAAATGCTCCTCACCATCATCTCCAATCTGAGATAGCACATCACCAATTGCAGCCAATGAGGCGTCAGTTTGTATGATAAAAGGCCTGCTGAAATCTGGATATTGGAGGACAGGCGCCATGCTCATTTTGGCTTTCAAAGCTCTAAAGGCTTGTTGGCACTCATATGCCCAGTAAAAACAAACTCCTCCTTGTAGTAAATGGAATAGGGGCTCAGCAGTTCTCGCAAACTATTTACAAATCTTTGATAGTATCCTACCATACCTTAAAATACTTGAAAATCCCTCATACTTGTCAGAGGTTGCATTTTGTTAATTGCCTCCACCTTTTGAGGTTGAGGCTCCAAGCCCTTGGAATCAATAATGAGCCTAAGGTATTTCAATTCTTCTTTAGGGATTGACATTTTCTAGGTTTTATCTTCAGATTGGCCTTCAACAGCCATTCAAACACTTGTTCAAGCTTCTCAGATGTTCAGAAAATGAATATGAAAAGACATTGATATCATCCAGGTACATCAGTATGCAGGATAATTTAAGTTCCTCAAAATCATGTTCCTTGCACGCTGAAAGGTTGCTGGCACTTTTCACAGCCCTTTGGCATGCGCGTCAGTATAAACAGCCCTTAGGTAGAAATCATTACGCAATTATCCTGCTCCTCTTGAGGCAGTTTAATTTTCCAATATCCTGAGATAAGGCCCATTGCGGTAAAATATTTCGCCCCTCCAAGATGGTCCAGAGCATCAATAATTCTGGGCAATGGATATGAATCTTTTTTCATAATGTCATTGAGGCGTTGATAATCAATTCCAATTTGAATGCTGCCATCTTTTTTCTTTATGATTAAAACTGGGCTGGACCACGGGCTTTTAGAGGGCACAATCATTCCACTTTTCAGAAATTTGTCTAGCTCTTCTTCAACTATTTTTGCTAGAACTGGGGCACTGGATTGGCCTCACCTAATAGGCACATGGTCCCTGATGTCAACAAAATGCTGTACTCCTTTTAAGCAACCTAAATTTTGGTCATCTTTAGTGAAAATTTTGGAGTATTGTTCAAACAACTCTAGTGCTTCATACTTATGTTGTTCTGATAATCCAGTAAACGGTTTTTGAGTAATTACAGTATGTTCCCAAAGTCCTTTGGTCATTAAACCAAACTCAGCTAAATCACCAAATTTGACAGCTTCTTATAACTTGTCTCTTAGAAACAGATTCACAAATGTGACTACTTGAAATTTTTTGACCTTAATACTTTGGCTGGCTAAATTTGATAATACATCAATTACCCCATGCTCTGGTATAAGTATTCTAGGAGCTACACTAGGTTCCATCCAAGATAAGTTCCAAGGGGATATAACCTCCCCATATAGTCCTTCTGGAATATCCAGCGTGGTCTCAGTCCTCATAACAGTTGATGGCCTGGAGCTATTGTCGCATCCTTATTTACCCATAAGGTATTTCTCAATTTTCGTTTATGGTAGTTGGAATGGGGAGCTTTGATTTCCCCACTGAATATATCCTACTGGTTTTATCAAATCATCATAAGATCTATTGATAAAGTTTTTGTGACAGCTAGTGGGCTTCATATTGTCCTGAGAGTAATAAATTGGAAGTGATTGGCCCAATATCGTCAAGATGTTTCTTTTAAAATTGCATGAGATCCCATAGGTCCTTAGAAAACTAGTTCCAATTAATATGTCATAATTGCATTTGGAGACACCACTGCAGGTTTTTCTAATACCAAAGCTCCATATTGCAGTGTCAAGGCGCTGTAAGCTCCTTCACTCTTAGTGCTGTTGAGGCCCATGGTCCCATATTCCCGATGATGGTCAATTATAAAGCAATTTTCAATTTTTTTACCAACTTCATGGAGACAATGTCTACAGGTTCTACGCTATCAACAATAACTACGACTTTGATCTTGTTGACCAGAATGTCCACGTAAGTGCACTCAAATTAGTAAGAATCAATAGAGTTTACTAAGTGAATATGGGAAGAATCCAAAGAGTTAAGGGTGTTCTTCAGAGTATTTCCTATACTGGGACATTCATTGATGAATGTGTCAATTGGCATAGCTATATTCACCCCTTTCAAGCTTGTGGGTATCTGCTGCATTGCTTGGCCCTTCAGATGGAATATTCTTATATATTTGTTGCACATATAGTTCAGCAACTACTTTAGAGGCTTCAGGTATGACATTATTACTCTGAGAGCGAGTTACCGCATGTACATTTGTACAATCTTCATTTGATACTAAAATGAATTTGTTTCACTGTAATCAAGGTCCTGTATCCTGCATATTCTTGTTGATCAGGTGGAACTGGTGTTTCCAGTACAATATAGTGTCCCTCATCTATTGTGTTGTTATTTTACCTCCTCCTGAGCATTATCAGGAAGGACAAAATTGACATTATGCTTATGTAATCAGGAAGCAAATTGTCCTTTATGATTGCAAATTATAGCAAGTAATCTCATTCATTGGGCGTGGGGCCCTTGTATTTGAGTTTTCTCAGTTTTCACAGGCAGATTACTGTCAGTCTTCTAATTGTTTTGAAGGGTTTCAAGCATAGGCAGCAAGTCCTGATCTGTACTCAATATTAGGAGGGCCATAATTATGTGAAAATTTTCACAAATAATCAGCCAATTTAGATGTGCAAGGATTTGCACAAAGCAGTCAATAAGGTGTTTAACAAAAATTTTGGTAAGGTTTTACAGCATGTTGTAGTGCAATCTTAGCGTCAAAATTGACCATAGCTTTTGCGCCTAGGAGAACTTGAGCCTTGCAATAGAATAGATCCGCAAATTTATCAATTACTTCATAATTTTATAAGCAAATGTTCATAAACTTAGATTTCCTAGCTGAAATTCGTTCTGGGCCTCCAAATTTATGAAACACAGCCTCTTTGACTTTGGCGTAGTTCGGGTTTTTTTTCAATGTGAGGCATAATTAACACAATGCTTCACTCATCAAAGCAGTTGATCATGGTGGCTGCTTTATTACGGTCATTGGCCCCATACATGGCCATTTCAAAGCATTTGACAGATGTGGTTATAATTTCATTCTTGTCAAAAGCAGGCAGGTTTTCCGGTTTGTAATTATCATATTCTATCCATGGTTATCACAATTAATTCTGTGTTGGATTAAGCCAGGCTTACTGGGGTGCTGAGGTATTGTATCACGGTTTAAGGTGTTGGGGTTATCCAAAGCAACCATATTGCTAGGCATTTTTTGACGTGGCCCAGCATCCATTTCATTAGCTACTTCCAAAGCTTCATCCTCATATTATTTGGAAGAGTTTCCAGTTGTGTGGTTTGTGAAACACTGGTACGCTCATCATCCAAAGCTTGTATTTGAATGTTGATTTCATTTTCCCAATTAACACAATTTCTAATTTTTAACTTTAATTTTACAATTTTCTCATTTAAGCTAGTAGTTTGTAGTTGCAAGATGGAAATCACTTGATCCTTATCCTTAATTGCCTTCTTGAAATGATTTACTTCTCCATGAAGAATATTGTTTGACTCCATAATTTAGGTAACATCCACATTAAGATTATTGATCTGTTGATTAAGATGATCAATAGATTTTTTAATTCTTTCATTCTCCGCCAATTGGCCTTCGAATTGTGTGTGCTAGTAGTTGATTTTTTGGTGTATTCATCCTTCATCTGCGAGAATTGGGTGCTCAGTTATTGATACTAGTCACAAAATTCATCGTTATGGTTTAATTGCGCCACTTGGTCTTTGTGATTAAGCCTCGTGAACTTCAAAGCATTAATTGAAGTCTGAGTGATATTGCCAACCCAAGATTTGGTAACTCTAATTTCTTCAAAGAAGCTGTCAAAGTTAGGATGTAATCTGCCATTTAGCTCTTGTGCTAATTCTGCTACCCATTTATTATCCCAAGTGGCTAGATTATAATTTGCCTCCAAACTAGAACGGACCACAGCAAAGTAAGGCTTATAATCACTCATTTAAGATTTGTCCCTGCTGGCTGGAGTTGCGTGAGAAGTTTACCAACTTGGTGATGGCCCATGATGGCAGGCAATTGACATCTAAAAGTTTCTGGAGTTGGAGTATGAAAATTCAATTAAGTATTAATTGATATTCTTTCCCAATTAAATTGTTTTGGATTTGAGATTCACTCAATTGATAATGACTAAATTTCATCCAAAACACATCTTGCTATTGTTGGTGATAAAAAGGATAGCTACTATTGTCTGTGGGCCCTTGTCTCATTTGATACTTTCTTAACAGCTGATGTTCATGACGTTCTAGCTGTTCAGGCAAAATGGGTTCTCTGGGGTAGGCTTAATGGGTACATCATTCCAAGTAATATGGGACACAGTCATTTCAGTATTCTCATTGGGCCTGGTAATCGTTCTGAATAATTGATTGTGATTGCTCCCCTGTTTGGCATGGTCACCATCTGTATTCCTAGCTATGAGCGCCACTTGTTGACGTTTTTGGTCTACTTTGGATGGCTAATTCATCTTCTTTGGTAAGGGTAGTTTAGAGCATCTATTATATGGCAACAATAGACCAGATAGTGATAATAATTAAGATATTAATTCCTTGGAAATAACACTTAAAAGCTATATTCTTCTGTTGTTACTTGGACAATGGCTCACTGCACTTGATCCTTCTGATCCCAAGTAAATTCTCAACTTGATACAGATTAAAAGTAAAAACACAAAAAGACTGTGAATTAAATTATGAGCTTGTGGTAATATTTGATTAAGCTTTATTAGTATCAAGACTTTTCTTTACGCTTAGAGTAATTTTTGAGCGATTTTAATCAAAAAAGTAAAAAGAGCCCACTAGCCTATGCTGACCTCCACCGTTTGATCCCTGATGACCTCAGATGCTCCATCAGCTGCTCGCATATGGGGCAGCAGTGAAACCCACCCAGAGTTTTCTGTCTGGCGAGAAAATGCGCTTAGGCTGGCTCATCCAGTCCCAATAAATCATCAGGTCAGTTTATTATGCCTAAGGATCTCACCATCCACCTGGCACATGCCCAGGCAGCGCCTTGCAGCCCACTCATTCTCCCCAATCCCAGCTAAATTTTGTCCTTCAGGTTAAATATGATAAATTTTTCCCATATGCAGTGAAAGACATTATTGACTTGACGCAGGTGGTGATGCTGCTGGCCAGTTTCATAGATTTCCACCCCTATAAGGAGTATTTTGATCTAAGCTTCACCTGTTAAGCTGACGCCATCACTGCGGCCACCATTCCCCTATGTTTCCAGGGCACCCCTATCCTCACAATACGTACCCAGCTCCCCACTGACACCACTATAGTGGTTCAGTTTTAAGGGTTACCCACTCACCTTCCCCCTGCGGTTCTTCATCAGAAGTTGGTGGAAGGTTTGGAAACATATGGTTCTAATCCCATCCTTCAGTTTGTGGCCCCCAATGGGGCAGTCGCCTCACTGGGCCTTGGGCATTTGCCACAATTAGCCAAAATTTTGATAAAAATTGCTTTGTCAATTACCCTCACGCTGTCATTCCCTCTGCCCCCAACTACCCATTCTGGTCCCACGTCAAGGACGGATGGACCATCTGCTTATCCTGCTTTGAGTTGGATCACTCAAAGCATAAATGTCCATCTCTTGATGCTTCCACCAGACCTGAGTTATCTCCATCTGGCCCCCAAGTGGCCACAAACCTCACTGCCTTTCCAGTTTGGAGTACAATCCTCCCCCCTCCCCCAAAGCCTGCTGCCACTATAGTACTGGCAACTGCCAATCTGCCCCCTCCTCAGTCCAGTGCCACCTGCGCCTCAACCAATTAGGAATTGACTTGGACAAAAGTTTGTTCCCACGTTATTCTTCAATTGTCAGCCACAGCTCATCAATTCATTGACCCCAATTTCTCTTGCAACTTAATCCAAGGACTTCAAGGGATGAAACTTATGAAATAGGCAATGTAATTGAAGAATTAAATACCCAAATCAAAGAATTTATACAGGTACAGCACCCCATTTAGGTCCCTCAGCATTTTTACTAACCCTAACTGGACGCCTCTGCATTCCACTCTGAACACCGGCTCAATGTTGCTGAAGCTGAAAACTCAGATAACACCGCCATCTGTGAGATATCCAATTTTTAGTAGCTATACTTGTCAAGGGTCTCCCTCCTTTCATTATTGCTCCAACTATAACCCCAAAAGGCAAAAGTGAAATCCTAAACCTCCACAAACAAGCAAATGCATCCTTCAAAAAGTTGCTATCACTTCGCAGGCCAAGACAAAACCACCTACGCCACTGTAGCTTTATTATCCCAGCTTCCTTCCATCCGCCTTCATGCAGAAAGCTGCTTTTCCAAATACCTAGGTGCAATTTTTGATGCAGGTAACTTTGACAACCAGCTGACCATCAGCCAACTCATTCTTCATGTCGCTGATCACCCCATACCATTGCTCTCCGCCTTGGCCTGCACTCTCGCCTTTGATATGGAATCTGAACCTGAGTATGAGCCACCTGATCCCCCTTCTCCTTCTGCCATTGTGGGTTGAGTGACTCATCGCTGTCCCACCTGGTTGGTTGTATTCTCATTTGGTTGTGTTTCACCTGCTCTCTTTGAGTGGTCAATCATTCTTTTCAGGTAGTCTATTCATTCATTTTTTTTTTTAGCTTTTTGAGCTTTAGTAAAGTCCATCCCCTGGTTGGCATACCTCAAATAAGATTAAAAAAAAATTTTAGTATTAACTTGATGATAATTTATAAGGTTCAATATTTACCACATCTTACCCATCACTTTCATGAAGACATCAAGTTATTTTAAACTGGCCTTCCAGTTTAAGTGCCAAAGCACCCAAACGCCAAGCCTGAATGCCGGTGGCGCTGCTGCTGGTATGACTGTTATTTGACCAGGAAGGGATTTCTCCACTAAGCGCCCATGAGCTATTTTCAAGTGTAAGAACCTAGCAATGAACTAAGTAAACGTGGCCATGGGTCCCGTGGGTTGTTGAAATATGGTTGGGAGGGTTGGTTTAAACTTAACCATAATAAAATGGGAATTGGGTATATAGATTTTTCAAATGGAAAGTAATATAAAGGATCGACCAACGATTTCCTCAGTGTGACGCAACTGATTGAATAGTGTTTAATTAGGGTCAGCTTGTCAAAGCAGGGATTGGGGCCCTCAAATTCGACCTAACCTAGCAAATTTTTGGGGGAGGGGGAAATGATTCTAATATGAACTGACATCAAAGAATTTGGTGGTAAATAAAGTCACTAAAGGTCTGTTTGCAAACTCCTGACCTGAGGCTCTACTGCGTTTACATCAGTTAGTGTGAAAGCATCTTTCCTGATTGGCAATGGGAATACCCCAGGGCCACCTCACATAGGGGCAGTCCCAATGGGTTGAAACGGGTTTGGGATAGCCAACCCACCCATGCCCATTCACTAGATCATACATTCAGCCAAGTGGGTTACATTGAGCTCAAATCCTATTTTTTAAAATGGGGGTTTCAAACCATCAGTGACAGTACCCGATGGTAATACTTACTCATTGGGTATTCCCTAACAATTTTGAGGGGAGTTAGGCGTTGGCAATTGTACTGCTAAATGGCTCAATGACATTAGTAATTTTAGCTGATAATTTGTTACTTATCCCCTTCTGACTATTACTTTCTCATTTGTCAGGCTTTAACCCCAATGATTTTGAATATTTCAGCTTTGATTCTGAGGATTTGGCGCCATTGGTTTTATAAAGTTCCTCCCACTTGTGGGGAATATGATTATCAATGATTTTGGTGCAGATTTCCACAATTTGTCAAATTAATTTGGCAGAGGCAAGTGTGGTAACCGGGGGAAGAATCTTCAGAGGGAGAGCTGTTACCCAGCGCTCATCTACCACATAAGCTAGGTCTCCCTGGGTGATGAGGGGTACGGCTGCCCTCTTTAGACCCTTAATATCTGAAAATGGAAAAATAACCTGTTCCACGCAAAGGGGACGCTCCCCTGGACTTACAATGATGCCTCATTTTCAATGGCACTTGGCCAGAGGAACATGTAATAAGTTCATTTGAGGGTCTACAATCATTTTGACTCAGGGCATCTCACACAGCCTCAGGGTTGGTGCCATACTCATAAATATCTCAAGACAGTGTATCTGACGCGTCTGCAAATAGCTGAACTGATGCTATTCTCAAGCAATTGGCAGCACATACCAAGGCTAAATGTACCACTAATTAGTAATTAATTTAATTGAAAACTCAATTGACATTAAAAGCTAATTTCAACATAAACATACAAAGCCCATGAGCCCAAGCCATAAAGTCAACTATTATTATCAATTCCGACTTAACCAACAAGGCCCTTGGGCCTGTGTCATCATAGTTGAATATTATTAAGTGGAAGCTCTAGGCCGCAGATCTCAAATTTTGCATAAGTGTAGGATATTCTTGATCCATAATCAATTATATTCTCAATATAATCCATATTAGATTAAGCATGTTCACATTATTATGTCCCTATCAAATATCCAACAATTAAGTCAAGTCAACTACTCAACAGATACAATGGAAAGTTGATATTGATCATGGATACTTTCAGATAAAAGCCAAGTTATATTTGGAATCCAATGGAAAACGATTAGCCTTCTACATGTCAAATTTATCTTGATATGCTACTAATGTTAGGGAAAAATCTAATGGAAGACCAGCTGGAGACAGGAGTGACGTAATAGAACCCCTTCCCCATTCTGTTGTAAGTGTATCAATAAGGGGAAACTCTCCCCACAACTATTTGATAGCAAAGGACATTTTATCTAAGTCCAGGTAAATTCTAAGCTGCTACTGACGCCTCCACCCCATCCCCAGAAAAAGTGGGAAGAGTAGGTCCATCACCTCAGCAAATTGATCGCAGAAGCAGAGCTGGTTCTCTGAAAAATCATATGATGAAATAATTTAAGATGACATAAGGGTGGAAAATGCACCCTGCAATGCCATTCCCATTTCCAGGTACAAATTAAGATCCTTCACTAGCTGTAAGCTCATAAAGTTCCCCGCTGCTCTTGTATCTACCAGGGTCTCAATTGACACCATGTGTTCACCCAAACTAATTTCCAGCAGAAAAAAAAATCAAAACCATTCTATTGGCCAATGTATGGGACACTACCACTGAGTGGTGATAATCATTGAGGCGTCCAGGGAACCAAAATTGGTAAGGGAATCAGACCATCCAACAGGAAGATCCTTTTTAAATTCTTTGAGCTAGGACGCTGACAACATGGGTACAAAGAGATTCATGGGCATCAGGTCCTTCTTGGGAACCACCTCACCAATTTGTGCTAGGTCAAGGTATAGAGAAACAATAGTCTTAGCAGAGACAAAAAAGTCCTCTGTCACAACACACCCCCCAAGAGCCTTGCCTTAACTGGCTCTCTGGGCGAGAGACAATGGGCACAATGACTGGTCATTCAACACCCCACTTAAACCGCTTCTGGGTGTATCTATTTTGGCACCAACCACCCCAGCTGACGCATTCTGGAGCGTAGCCTCAATGGAAGTTTCAACCATGTACACCTGATCCAGAAAACCTTTTGAAGCACCCCAGGTTAAATGATTGGCAGACACTGGATCCAAGGTGGCACAGAACACCAAGCTATCACATCCAATGGAAGCCTGAGTCCAGGAGCCTGGCCACAAAAAACCTACAAAAATGAGGACAGATCAGACGCCTCAGCACCCAGCGTGAAAATTTGAAACAGGAGAGCAAATCTCAATACTGACACCTGCACTACTAATGACACCAGCATAATTAAAGGAGTAGAAATGCACGCTTGGGTGGCTGAGCATAAAGTACCATGCACCCACTGATGAGCATCCCCCTTCACTGCATCTAACAAATTCATACTCTGCTACACATCCATCAAAGGGGAGGAGACTACCATGTTAACCAAAAATCTCACCTATAATTCAGCTAGAGAGTCTAAATCTTGGTTGGCAATTTCCACTAATGATATTGATTATAACACTACCCTGGAGCAGAAAGAGACTGGAACTGGAGCCTGTGGGAGAATATACTTAGTCAGGAGCTCCCACACCACAGCGCAAAAACACCACACAAATGCGCCCACTGACTACACAAACAGAACCAAACTGATTGCTATTTGCAAGTTCATTTGGTATAATAAGACTATCTCTTGACTGACTTTAACTGAAGGGTGGAGATGACAGACATAATGATCAGTCAATTATGACATGGAGCCAGCTAATGAAACCTAGACTACCCTTTCAGTTGGTGTATGTGGACACCCAGAATGCAAACCAGAATGCTGGGGGCATAGCTGTCCTTAAAACGTGATAATGGGCAGGAAGGGAAGTGAAGGCGGAATGGTGGCTAATGACCACCATTATCACTATTCATATCACCGACTAAGCTGTGGCCGCCATGGTGGCCATAGATTTTGCCACTGCTAGTTCTTTTGGATTTTCTTGGAACCTGAATTTACTATGGTGCCACAGATTGCTGAGCGTGCATTGAAGCCACAAAACTTTATCCGACATGAAGAAATAATATCTAAAAGTAAAGGTACATCCTGAAGCCAGATGTTGTCCAAAAATGAGGATATCCTCAAAAGGCTATTAAGTTTAAATCCCATTTCTAAGAGAGGGCAGCAATGTGGTGCTTATGGCCACTAGGGCCCAGTTGTTGCATACCTCAGGAAACATGGCACTTGATAGGCAGAAATTTTTAAGAAGTGATAAATTTTAACTGGTAATTTTGAGCTGGTTTTTGTTTATCAAACAAAAATGGAAATTGATTGGAAACCTAACCTGTGAGGGATGGTTGTCATAAGTACTGGGGGCTTAGGGAATAAATGGGGTTTGTATGAACTAAGGGTTTTGTGATTTAGTAAGTTCTGGTGGAACAGGATTTTATAACTAACGCAATGCTGAATTGACCTTCCACTAGCCAGCTGACACTTGCTCAAATTTTATCACTATATTTTCCCTCCTCAATACAATTCATCTTGGTGGATCAGCGACACTTCATCCAACAGATGATTGGTTGCACCCATAGCCAGGCTAGATAGGGGTAATCCCGTTGGATAACAAATGGATTCACCATTCTGAAAGCACTTGGGTGGTACCCACCTCTTCTGGCAGAAGGGAAACACCTGGTGGGGGATTAACCTGGGTTGTACTGTCAGACATTCTCCTTCTCAACTTAAGAAAAAGAATGTTGGAGTTATTAGTGCTCCCAAATCTGCTACCATAATTGGCCCATCTCCTGTCCAATCATCAAATAATATTGTGGATATCAACGATATGAGTACCCACAGTGAAAAGACCTTGGCGAATGCTTGGTGGAATCCTAGCTATTGGAAAAATATGGTTTATAACAAAAAATGGCTTAAAAAGGTAATAACTAATAATAGGAATTCTCCAACTTCTTAGCCAAATCTGAGGTGTTCATTACTGCATGAATCTGACCACCGCCAAGGTGAGAAGATTTTACTTGACGATGATAGGGTGCAAATTAACCAATCATTACCACACAAGTCTGACCACTGCCAAGGTGAGAAGATTTTACTCACTGGTGATTGGATACAATACATCAAATCATTACCACATTGGTCAGTTTTGCCTCAAAATACCTATCTTCAATCTGATAGGCTGAAAGCCTATATTTCCTAATTTAGATAACTCAGCTTTATATTCTTTTGCCTCAAATACCCATGGTCTCGAAATCTGAACTAGTTTAAATAGGAAAAAATAGTATCAAGAAAAGGACCTTCTTTGGGTTTGCCCTGCTTAAACAATAAAAAACTTAAAAACTTTAACAAAACGCCATTTAAAATTTTTATTATAAAGTAAAATTCTCACTTTAAACAAATTATTTGTGGCATCCGTCGGCGGATCCCACAAACTGGTGCTCACTACAGGGGATCACCCTGAATACTTTGATAAGTATTAAAGTAATGGAGAGTGTCACCCGTTGGGTGCGAAATGGGGAAGGGACTGAAGATGATGATTGAATGGATAGCCCTACCACTTTGATATTTGGAGAAGAAGAACAATTTGAACGCATATTAATACCTGAGTCTCGTTGCATCACCTGGCCAGCTACTGAAGCCGTGAGAGACCTTACTCATGGTATCCTTAACCCTGGCAACATTGCATCTCACAAACAAGCATCATTGGTAGAGGAACGCCACTTGTTTCTCTATGAGACTAGTGTCCTCCCAGAGACCTATGGCCAGCTTACAAATTTGACCATCTACATACGGAAGTTTGCTCACCTTGCCTTAGTCCATATGATGCATCTCTTAGCCAGCCATCATGAAGAGCTTCATCGACACCTAGATACCCATGAAGCTCTGAATTTAGCCTATGATAAGTTGTATCAACTGACCTCCAAACATCTTGGAGCAGTTAGATCTGGTGTGGAAGCTAATTGCAACTTCATCATACAGCTGCATGGCCAACTTATGACTATGGACACTGGGATTGTAAAGTATGTTGAGGAGGCCATGAAGATATTCCGGGATGAACTGAACGTTTCCTCCACTAGCATCTGCTCGTTGTTGGAGGAGTTTGCTAGGGAACTTGAAAAGCAAAATGAGCAAACGCATCGTGACCTTTCGGCCCCTGACTCCGTCCTTCAAGAGAAATATGAACAGTGTGTGGCTGTGGTGGAGCGACAGATAATTCAGGCCTTTTCATGTGTTGATGAGCTTGAACGTCATCTGTTGCTTGAACCATCTAGCGCCACCACCACCCTCGTGGCCAAGGTAGTTCATCTAGAAAAGGAGCTAGCTCTCAAAGCTTCATTTGAAAATACCAAATATTTGGCACGTCGCCTGACTGAATGCAAAATCGAAGCAAAAGGAATAAAAGCTTCGCTGGAAAGCCCTGTGCTGTTGAAGGAAGTATATAGTTGACTAACACAGGTCTAGTGGAAGTATGAACAGATTAAGGAGGGGGTACAAGGCCCCAGCTCCCACTCTCATGACAATAAAGGGTGTAGACAAATGAAAGAAGAGCTGAACAACCGCATGAAAGCCGTGGAAACTGAACAATTAAACCTAAGTTTAATGGTGTCACAACTCCATTTTCAAGTCAATGCAATGGAGAGCTGAGTGGAAGATCTTGAAACTCATAAATCAGGGATCAAAGCTCAACTGAGACTATGTGAATCTGGGCCCCTAGAAGTCCTCTCTAAAATGGAAACCCGTCTTGAAGCCATGCATGACCAGTTCAATTGCCTTTCGCGGACCTTTGATCAGTTGAGCTACTGCTCTGAAACATTGGAAGCAGAAGCTCCAGCTATTCATACCCTTACCAGGAATGACTATAATTCATTCAAACCAACGTTTAAAGACAAGTATATCCCCGGCAAGGGTAGCATTGATTCGTTTTTATACATTTATGAAGCATCTATGGAAGGGGCGACTGATCATCAGAAGGCCAAACATATCCTTTCCTGTTGGGGCTGCATGGCACAGGAGGTGATGGTCCCACATATGGATGCTCTTAGCACCTGGTCCGAAGTTAAAGAGGCTTTCATAAACACAATAAGTTCATAACAGGCATTAAGTATGAAAAAGCAAGCTTTTATGTGTATGAGTATCCAAAAAGGAGAGTCAGTGGTCGCCTTTGTGGAATGATTTTATATGGAAGCACAGACGTTGTTAACTTCAAAGATGTTGACTTTGGATGATGCTGTAACCGCCGTTTTGACTGGAGTGGCTACTTACCCATCGCTAGCAATGCACATCACCTCACTTAAACGCTATTTCCATACCATTCAAGGCATCAAGGAGGCGTTAATAGATGTCGCTAATTTCCATAAGCCCAAAGTTTCACGTAGAGCAGTATCTCGTCCTCAAGTTTTAACCATTGAGGATTTAAAGCCTAAGTCTTGGGCCTTAGCTATTGAAGACAAGAAGGAGCCCCTTCAGATAATGGGCCCTGAAGAGCAAAACCCCAAAGCAAAACGTTCTGAACGCCCTCAGTGCGAATACTGCAACAAGTTCGGACACAAGGAGGCTGTGTGCTGGAAAAAAAGCTGACGCCGAGGAACAGGAGCAGGGAAAAGAAATGTCAGCATAGGGAAAGGCCCACCTATTGCTGATAAAACTCATGTGCCTGACTCATCCAAACAACTTATGCCAGTACCTTGCGTTACTAATACCCCAGGGGATGATTTTGAGGGGGTATGGATGAGGTCAGCTATTACATTGTAGGAGTACCTGCTGAAGTGTAAGTCCCCGGTCGCTTGAATGCTGGAGGAGTAGATGGAGCCGCCATACCTGAAGAGATGTATCTCTTCCAAATTCTAGGGGAGCCAGTCATTATTGATACTGCCAGTGACACAGATGAGGTGATGTCTCACCTTATTCGCCCTATCCGGCATGGCCATACCATGAAGTCCATCCAGGAAAATTACCCCAAGACCGCATGCAAATTAACCTCCAATTTCCATATTAAGGAGGTCTTAGCACTATCGCCCACTTTTGGGGGATACTTACAAAGGTTGAAGTGGTTATCCAAAAAGTTCAGCTGATGGTTATCTTAGATACAGGCTCCCCAGTGAATGTAATCTCCTCCAAGTTAATGAAAAAGATCAAACTTGCACCTGACTTGGAATACAACCAAGACTTTGGAACCGCTAGACCCAACAACACCTGCGCTTTAGTGCTTACTTGTTGCTTCCCATTTGTATTGGGAAGCTTATTCTATCAGCCCCTGCAGTGGCTTTGAATAATAACGCTTATGATATGCTTATAGGTACTCAGTTTATGATTGAGTATGACAGCATTATCAATATGAAGCAAGGGTTCTTGTTGTTGCTCAATTAAGAAGTCCCCTTAGTTCTAGCCAATACTGAACCCAGCAAGAAGGAATACTCTTGCATGTACACCAACCTCACAAAAAGAGTGACTAAAGAAGGGCAGGCTGCCAATGAGCTCCGCACCCCCTTCCTACATTTTGAGTGGCTGATAAGGTGTTATACTACGATAACCGCATCACCCCAAGAAGTGGTAAGCTTGGTTCAATTTGGGAGGGACCTTTTTCCATTAGTTACAAAAGAGGCAACAAATACTCCATCAACTCCTTAGCCACAGAAGTTACTATAAACCGGGTACATAGCCAATTCCTATGATCCTATACCCCTCCCAACATTCTTGAGGGGGGCAATGTTGGACATTCTCCTTCTTGACTTAAGAAAAAGAATGTTAGAGGTATTAGTGCTCCTGAATCTGCTACCATGATTGGCCCATCTCCTGTCCAATCATCAGATAATATTGTGGATATCAACAATATGAGTACCCACGGTGAAAAGATTTTGGCGGATTCTCAGTAGAATCCTAGCTATCATAAAAATATGGTTTATAACAAAAAATGGCTTAAAAAGGTAATAACTAATAATAGGAATTCTCCGACTTCTAGGCCAAATCTAAGGTGTTCATTAATGCACGAATCTGACCACCTCTGAGGTGAGAAGATATTACTTGACGATGATAGGGTGCAAATTAACCAATCATTACCACATGAGTCTGACCACCATTGAGGTGAGAAGATTTTACTTGCTTGTGATTGGATACAATACATCAAATCATTACCACATGGGTCAGTTTTGCCTCAAAATATTTATCTTCAATCTGATAGGCTGAAAGCCTATATTTTCTAATTTAGATAACTCAGCTTTATATTCTTTTGCCTCAAATACCCATGGTCTCGAAATCTGAACTAGTTTAAATAGGAAAAAATAGTATCAAGAAAAGGACCTTCTTTGGGTTTGCCCTGCTTAAACAATAAAAACTTAAAAAACTTTAACAAAGCGCTATTTATTATTTTTATTATAAAGTAAAATTTCCACTTCAAACAAATTATTTGTGGCATCCATTGGCGGATTCCACATGTACCATAACTGACTCAATTCTACTGCACCTCAATTTATTTGACTTTCTGACCCCTCAGTGGAACCTGAAACTATTTAAGAGGAGCAATGCCCATCACTTTCCCTAAGAAGTGGCCTCACATCGCTTCCACATCCACAAACAACCCCTAATCTGCTGCATCAGTTCTTTTATATTAAGGTAAGGAAAAATGGGGCAACTTTGAGTGGGTATGCTATCACCCGCCTCTCATCCACCACATGGGCCAAATAACCCTTGGTCATGAGATGAACAACTGCCTTCTTCACCCCCTTCTTTGTGCAGAATGGGAATTCTGTGCAGCTAAGGTGCAGGGAGTGCCCCCTGGACTTACAGTTCCATATAAGCTTGTCTCCTGTTCTTAATGTTTTGAAGCATTGCAATCTTACCTTGCTCTTTTAGGTGCTTCCATCCCCAATCGTTACATTCTAAGATTATCACATAAGAGGGGAGGATAACCCAGTGGTAGAATATGGACCCTCTACCACTGCATCCCTGATTTTGATTCTGATACAGGAACTTTGGGTAGGAGACAATTATGACTGTGTTAACATTGCGCACCAATGCCATAAACTGAGATAGCAAATAACAAAGTTGGTCCATGGTGTTCCTGGCCTATCATACGCTGTGCATGGAGATTTTCCAGATTTTATCTTCCTTTCCCATTCATTTGATTTCCCCTTGATTGGTGAAGAATTGTATCCAAGTCCCACCTTGAATAAAATCTAAAAAGATTATCCCACAAGATTTCCTCACCATGATAGAGAATCTCCCTTATGCAGTCTGCACCTGTGAGGGCTGCTTCTATTAAATCTTATTCCATGTCTGCCACTACCACTTGGCTCCTTATGGAGGTATTGGTAACCCTTGTTGTAATTTGTCAGCCCCAAGCTCTTCCCATCTCTAATATTTTAAAGTCTTGTAGTTGGCTAGACCTCTGGTATTCTGGTTTGTATTTGAGAGTCTAAACATCCAGACTGGAAGGCTAGTTTTAGTTTTAAAGCCGCTTTTATGACAAAAAATTTACTCCTATACTCACCTTTACTAGCTGGTTGTATGTTGAGATGATTAGATTAATATTAGAGAATTTCCTTATTTACATCACCAGAATGAAAAAATCACTACAGGTAAGTACCACTACTCACTCCCATTTTCCTATATCTACTTCATTTCTTTTTTATCTCTAATGGTGCCCAACCCAAAAGGGGGAGCCACCATGCAAATTTATTTGCAAATGGGCCAAACAAAGGGATTATTAGAATTAAAAAATCCTAATATGGCACCTTAACTAACAGCCTAGGAAGCTATATCAGAAGACGAGAAAGCTTTAAGGAAACTTTTTTCTGGCGCCCATTTTAGCTGGTGGACCATGGTGGACAGCATTGGGTGGGAGCATCAGCAACATGGGGCATAAGTAGGTATAGTTGTGGGTTTTCTTTGTTTATGAGGCCAACGGTGTCCATTGCCTCAACGTATTGAGCAAGTTGATGCTCAGCAAAAGTGATGAGAGCTAGCACACAAGTAAAGACTTGATGCGGTGGGTTTCAGGATAATTGTGGTTAAATAGAGAAGTTTTTTCTGTGTCAATGCAAGTGCAGCTCACACCAAAAGCGAGCTCCTCAATTTCATACTTTGCATCTTTTTCCAAGTCATGGGAAAAATTGGGGATGGGAATACCCTCATCAAGGGGCTCCATCACCCCATGAAGTTGCTGGTGAAGTAGGGTGTTTTAAGGGGCAGCTGCAGCCTCAACTGCCATTTTATTAATATCTTTATAAATTAGGAAACCATTTTGAGGGCAAAAATGGTTGGGCTGTAATTCAGGAGGAACAATGAAAAATTCCCCCAAAGCGAAATCTGGCTTGACATGGTACAGCCATTTGTTCTCTTTTAATTTATTCAAGAGCCTCGAATGGATTGGATTCAGCCAGCACTGGGCCAGCCACCAGAATTGGGGCAGTGGCAGAAGCTGATTGGCCATGCGCCATTGACCATGGCAGCTCAGCTGAAACTGAGTCAGCCATCGACTCAGGATTCTGCAATCTAGTTGAATTGTTAGATTTTTTTAAAAAATTTTGATTGACTGCCACCTGGAAGCGGCGCCAGAATTTGCTGAAGTTGGGGGCAGGAGGATTGAGCCCCATTCAAAAATTGAGCTAAACTGACTGCTAACCTGACGCCAGAGGGAGGAGCGGCGAAAGCAGTGGAGGTAGAAGCCATATACTCCTTTGTATCCAGAATCTTAATTGTGTTCTTTGTTAATTTTAATGTCTAAGTCTTTTATATATACTGTGAATTTTAATTTTTGACCCCAATTCTGACTTTCCCCACTCTTATTTCCCCAAATTTTTTTAGATTATATGATTTTTTGTGGCCAATTGCACACTAAGCCACTGAAGGTTAAATGCAAATCAATTTAGAAACTTTCTTAAGAAGTTTAGGAAGCTTATTTATGGAGCAGCCAATCATTTCATACCCATCATTTTTCAAAAATTAAATTTGCAAATCTGATCTTTCCTCTCAAGTTTAAGCCAATTAATACCTGCAACACAAGAAGTAGTTGGAGTACCTAGGAACAGCACAGATGCTTACCAAGATCTCATTTTCTGTATGAGGCCAGTGCTCTCACTAGTGAGGGTACTAGCCTATTTTGTTTCCTTACTTGTAAGTCCAGTGGAAATCACCTGTGCATAGGTCGTGCAATCTTTCATTCCCAAATAAAAAGGCTCTGAAGAGGGCGGCTGTACCCTTTGTTACCCAGGGTGACCTTGCCCACGTGGTAGATGAGCGCTGGGTAATAGCCTTCCTCTTTAGATTTCTCCTCCGGTACTCTCACTTACCTTGGCCAAACTTGTCTATCAGATCAATGAAATCTGTGCCAATATCACTGAATCGAAGTCAAAGATTCTGAAACTGATAGGATTTAAGCTGGATGATTGGGAAATGTATACTCAAAAAGGGTTAGATGTTGAATTATCAGCCAGAATCATGGATCGTTTTGACTCAGTCACTAATACAATTGCTGACACAAACTGTAAAAATTTACTTGTTGGGTTATTATTGGCAAACAACCCTAGTAATCTTTTTACTGTACAGGTTCAGTTTTCTTGTGCACTTCATCGCATTGTATAGTATATTAGATTATTGGTCAATAATAGTATGATGACTATTATCCGTAGTTAAGTATGAATTCTTAAATCTTAGCCCAACGCTCGGCCAGTATTCCCAATTAAATACTAAAGATGTCGTGATCTAGGGATTTGTTCCCTCATTCTGTCCAACCCAATCTCCACTGAAATTCCCTGGTGACAGTCTCTTTGGTACAACACACAGTTGGCAGCAATCCCTGATTGTGTCTCCTTCTCTAGATCCCTGCTCAAATCTTTACTCTTTCTCTAAGAGTCTTCCAATTATTGCACACAGCAATAATATCCTTGAGAAGAATAACACAATGGAAAGCTGATAATATTTACTACCTAAACTATATATTTTAAATTTATTGTGGGGAAGGCCGACCAGGGGATGGACACTTCTGAAATTAAACACAAAAAAAGAAACTCAGTAACAGGGAAGGCACCCCAGAGAAGCAATGCTATCTCCTGTTGCCAGCGGGATTGCCACTATGGGGAGGAGGGGGGAACGTGTAAAGGGGCTGTAACCACAATTGAACACTTGTGGAGGAAGGGGTCTGAGTTGATGAACCAGACTGGGAACCAGGAGGAGACCAACTGATGGCGACGCGGTGGGAGGTACCCAAACATCCACGCTTGAAAGTGGTCCATCAAATGAGACCAGAATCTGTGGACAGCTTCTGGAAGGTGAGGGTAGAGCCTGCGATGGCATCCAAGACAATCGTGTGGATAGTCCACATGGCGATTGCGACCACCAGAGCATGGAGGGAGGGTGGAAGAGGGGATACCATGGATATAGCAAACATATCCCTTGACAGACTGAAGGTATGTGCCTGATCCTGGCCAAGCAGACGTTGAACTTCGCGCCATATCGCTTCAGAGGTAAGGCACTTCTCCAGGCGGTGGAACAGCGTTCCATACTGGCCACACGATGCAGGATGAGCGTAAAGCGTTAGAGCGCTCAGCTGTATGGTACACCCGCCTCAGGCAGCGCCACATATGGGAATGGATATGAGGCAGCAACAGAGGGTGGTGTGCGTATTTCCAAATAGTCTTCTGGGTCTCAAGGGAATAAGAGCTGTCCATCATGTCCAGGTAGTCCACCCTGGACAGGACATGGGGCCGTGTGGGGATCAAGCCATCTTGAATGGGTAGCCCCTGTATCATCTGTGTGAACCAAGGAGAGGGGCGGCCTCTCTGGGCTGTGTGCCCACAAATACGGATTCTCCACTCAGCGCTCCACATGGAGAGAAGGATTCGTTTGAAGTGGGGCTTAGTACCATTAGGACCCGTGGCTGATGGGTGGGAAGCCAGATATTTCATCAAGTAGTGAGGGTGCGACGGATTGGTAAGGCCCAGGGCGCAGGAGAAGTTGGAGCGGGCCGCGCAGGACCAGTGTTGGGATGGGTGCATAGGGGCGGTGACAGCCGCAACCAGGTGCCCAGGATCTTGGCAACATGGGCTTTAAAGTCGATCAGGCCCATGATACCACGACGATGAGGGCTAAACATGACCTCAAGCCGCACTGGCGGTGGGCAGCCTGACCAAAGCCACCCTTGCAGAAGGGCATTCATAGATTTGAAAAAACCTGGGGAGAGGGCGATGGCGTGGGCTCCAAACCAGACTTTGGAGAGGAGCATAGAGTTGGCTAAAACAACCCTTCCAGTAAGGGAAGTAGGGTGGGCTCTGAGGGAGGCGATGCGCTTCATCACGTTGTCTAGAATATGACTTTCCATTACTGCTGAGGCATAACCGTCTGCCTCCACCCACACCCCCAGATGGCGGACAGGCTAATGGTAGGGCGTGGCACGAAGGGGAGCACAAGTGGGGCGGTGTGGGGTGGGCAGGGAAGGCGAGCACGTGTGTGAGCAGATGGGTCAGGATGGACACAGGTTGCTGGGGCCCAGCAGGTTTGATAACGACCAAGGAGGATGATTTCAGTTATGGAGGCGTTCAGTGCAGCATTAATTACCCGGGAATAAACCTGGATGAGAGCTTCAAGCGTGCGTTCATCTTGATTATTAGACACCTCTACCACACAATCATCAGCAAACACCATCAATTTGACTGGGGCTTGGCCTGGTACATGAACCCCGGTGGGTTGGGCATTCGCATTTTGAAGTAGTGGGTCAACGCTGAAGTTGTATAAGAGTGGGCTAAGGGGGTCTCCTTGTCGCAAGCCCCTTTGAGGGCGGACTACTTCCATTAGGAATCCAGGGCCACACACTGCCATTGTTGCAGATTCCGTAAGCATCATCACCCAGCTGATGAAGTGAGGGGGTAAGCGGAATTGGTGGAGGCAGGCCCTGAGGTATTCCCTGTTTACTCTATCATAGACCTTCTGTTGGTCCAAGAATATAAGTGCCCCTGAGGCTGTGGACTGGCATGCGTTAGCCACAGAGTGCACATTGTCCCAAATTGACCTTCTTGGTATGAAACTGAATTGTTCTGGGGAGATGGTGGCAGATGTTACAATCCCTAGACGGTTAGCCATGATTTTAGTTAAAATTTTGGTGTCCATGTTAGTTAGAGAAATGGGGCGCCAGTTGGCTAGGTCTAGCTTATCCCCTTTCTTGAAGAGTGTAATGGTGTAAGCCTCTTGCCCTCCTGGTAGAAGGCGCGTATACAGAAGGCTCTGGTTAAGGGAGGCAAGCAGCAGTGGGGATAGATATTTGAAGTACTTCTTATAGAACTCATACGGAATGCCATCAGAACTGGGGCATTTCTAATTTTGTGCACCACAGACAGTGGACCAGAGCTCATCCAGAGTAATCAAATTCATTAACTCTGGGTATTGATAAATGGTGCGGATGTGAGTGCTATCAAGAAATTTTGCCATTTCAGCTAGCAGAATTGGATTGGATTAGTACAACATAGAGTAAAACTTTTGTATTTTGATCGCCACTTCAGCTGGTGTATCCACAATGGAATCGTCTGACCTCCGCACCTGTGTGCAGGCCACGCTCTGGCACGGTGCAAAGAATTTTTTAAAAATAAGTGGAGCACATACCTCCCTCTGTAATGTGTTTGGCCCTGTACTGAACACAAACCCAATGTTTGTGTTTCCTTTCAAGTGCGTTGAGGTGGGAAGATGCTCTTTCCACTTCCAGCCCCAAGCAGGGCTGTATCCCGTGGCTGGGATGTTGGACTCCAGGTGTGCCAACTCTGCCAGAGCGCGCAAGATGATGGCTGAGATAGCTTGTGAGCATCAGGAGGAGAGGTGGCGAGTGTGGCGGACGGTATCCGCTTTAAAGGCTGACCATGTGGAAAATTGGGTCCACACAAAATGGTGTATTAAACTCTTTTGCCAAAGTCGCAGATTCCACCCATGTGGAAAATTTTGGTGACGCGAGTTTGGGTGGGCGGAGTTTGCACCAATGCGGAGCCCTAGCCACTGTGACAGGTATGTGATAAATTATTGAAACCAGCTGGTGATCAGAGAAATCGATTTTTGATGTGTGGAAGTGAGAAATATGGGATCAAAATTGTACCAGCGCGAGGATAAGGTCAATGCGGGACATGGACCTTAACTGGCTGTTGTGGACGTGGGGATGCATCATGTTCTTGAGCAGCGGAGCTTGCTGCAGCAGCGCATCAAACAACCCAAGGGTGCCTTTAGAACGCGAAGCTCTATGTGACCCTGGGGGTGTGGGGTGAGGAAGGCCAGCAGTCCGTGGATGTGTTTAAACAACAGTTCATTTTGCCAACTACAAAAGGGCCAGGGGGTAACAGAAGGGATTTGACCAACGAGAAAAGCTCCTGACGCTCTTGTGCACAGGTTGGGGCATAAATGTTGATACCTAAACTATATACCAGATGTAAACTATAGAACTATATAACTCTGTTATAAACTCTTTTTTAGCACTAGGTGATCCCAACCTAAAGTCTGTTCTAAACTCTTGGTTTTTTATTATCAGTGAATCCTAGGGAATTTATAGTGGGGATTTGATTGTCTAACCCTCAGTTGACACCTCTTCAATGAAATGGCAGCTGTTTCCATTGAATCACCCATCCTCATCTCAGCAGCGATGGTCTTCCCCATCCTGGCTAGGAGTCCATTGTTGGACATCCTTGATACCTAAACAGAAAGAGTCAGAAAACATATCTTTAACGTTTTTCTCTCAATCCAAGAAAACCAATCATATTTGGCTAGCGACCTTCTTAGGTAATGTGACTTATTACCCATTAAGGCAGGTCACACACCAACTAATTTGATTCGCTAGTTGTAGGTGGCATCACTCGCCTCGCAACTTGCTATTTATTCCCAATCAGTTGGTGATGAAACCTGACTGATCCCAATTGGTACACATGATAGTTAATCACTATCAGTTGCACCTATTTCATCAGCAACTCCGCCCAATGAGATCTTAATTATTTGTCAGGATCAATCCCTGGTGGATATGACCAGACGAATATCTCAAAATCTCCAAATGTATTTACTCCAAAACTTGGGACAACCAATTTCCAATTCACTTTGCCTTAAGGAATTATCCCCTTGTGATTTCTGGTAATCTAGCAGGCTGGGAATATGGGCAAAAATCCCAACACATCCCCCTCTTTCCTAGATTTCCAGCGAGAAAATAACTGGGGCATGAGAACACAGCTTCAGACACTTGGTCATGTACTTCATTGCTCAAGCAGAGTATGTAAGTCAGTACTCAACGCTTCTTGGAATGACCTTCAGCATGCTGCGCTCTTCCTCTTCCTCCTCACTACTGCCACTCAGAGCGCAGTCCCCACGATCTACTGTCATGCTGGGCTGATCAATTTACTTGTGACAATATTAGTCCAGGATCCAGTTTTCCCCCATCAGAGTATATGACCTGCTGTCATATTCAGGATTCTTGGTCCGGCGTCCTTGATTTCCTGATTTTCTCCTCATCCTAGACAGAAGACTCTTGCCATCAATGTTCATTTTGCAGCTCAATTAAGAATACTTATTTTTATTCGCCCTTGTTATTTCTCTCATAACTTCTTGGCTCAGTCATTCCTAATTCTTCTCTTGGAGAGCTTATCTCATTAATTTTGACTTTAATTTCTCCGAAATTGGAGCTTAATGGATTGTAGGGTGCATAATGTCAACTTCCATATAAGTCTGACATCCCCCTCTTGCCAAGCTCATATGTCAAATTCCGAGTCATGATACCAGCAGCTTCTGAATAATTTGTCTGATCAAGACCTCTGGCTCTTCCAGCAGATGAGTCAGGATGCATGGCGGAACCTCTTCTATGGTCAATCCAGGACTCATACGCCTAGTCTGGCGCCAGCAGCAAGTCCTTCCATCAATTTGCCATAAACAGTAACTAATCCCTCCAAAACCAGGCTAGCTATTGTTTTGAACATCCCTCAGCTGATTCTTCCTCTGCCGTTGATTCCAAAGTTGGATTTCAAAGCTCTCCTGGATTCAGCTCCTTTCGCTGATGCACTAACCATCGTCATAGATGCTCCAGATATTATTCCATTTGCTCTTGATTTCTCTTTTCTTGCTAGGTCAGATCTGCTTCCTGAATTCCTCTTCTGACTTGGAAAATATTATAAACTCGCTGTTCTGGCTACCGAGCTCACCATCAGTAACAGTATTCATTTGAGCTCCCCTACGCTGAACTCCAGGCCCAAGTCACTGAGGCTTTGTCCCTAGCTCTGAATCCCTCTGATCTTTATAACATCTTGGATTGGGATACCACCGCTTATGCTCTTTGATTTACTGGCCAAGTTCTACAAAGTTGGTCCATGAAGCTTCCAGCCTCTCCCAGGTTTCACCGCTCCTTCAGCTTCAGCTTCTGAGAATCTCATAGTCATCACTTTTAGGATGCCATTTGTTCCCTGCATGACTATCTCTTCACTGGTACTTCCCATCGGTATCTTCTGCTGATGGCATTAGTAGGGGTTATGATTTGGCAACCCCCATCAAGCCTCCCTTGTTCGCTGCTGGCCCATATGTCCGGTGTTCTTGATGAAGCCCGTCATCAGGATCTCAAGACTAATCTTCTGGCTCTGGTACCATATCTGGATTACTTGGGATTATTCACCAATTGCCTCTTCTTATACTGTTGCTTTAATCCCCACTCTATGGTTTTGCAATTGGCTTCATCTGACATTTCAATTTCCCTTCCCCTAGTCACTTTCTTGCAGGGCTTTGCGTCTGCTCAAAGAACGTGGTTTTGTGTAGTCTAGCCCTCACTAGCATCCAATCTCACATCAATTTCGAAGGGCTGTTCATCCCTAACCTGATCCATCCTCCCTCCCCCAAGAGGTGACATAGGCGGAATCATCCCCATATCGAGGACAATTAATAAAAATAAAAATTTTAAAACTATATTGGTTTTTTCTCTGTGCGGTATATAATCTTTTTTCCAATATCTATTATCAATTTTTTATTTTATTCTTTTTTTCCACGGGACTCGACCTTGTTTCAGTTCACTGGTCCATCTTTTAATTTTTCCCCCAAACTGGGTCCTGGGCACTTAAACCAGCCAGTTTTCTATGGTTCAGAAGTCCTTTTTGGACTTAACCATCTAGATTGGTTCAGAGGTCCTTTTTGGACTTGACCTAATCATCAGGGCATGACCAACTTAATGGTTCATTAATCCTTTGGGAACTTTTTTATTTTTTCTTTTGATCCATCACTTAAAAACTTAGCATGGACTTGATTTACAACTTTTCCATATAAGAGATTCTTGATGGAGTTGGCATCAGTCGCCATCTTGGTGATAACTTCAAACGGACCTTCCCACAACACATATAGTTTGTTTCTTTTTCCAAAACCATGCATATCGCAATAGACAACTCTTTCACCTATTCAATATTCTGCTAAGGCTGGTCATTTCTTATCATCTGTCAATTTCGCTCATATACTTTTCTTCAACGTAGTATCAAATGCTTGCAATTGTATATTGATCAAGATATTCATCAGTTGGTTCAAGTACTTTTTAGCACTAATCCCCAACATAGGTTCCACCATCAAATATAAAATTGGTGGCAATGTGGCCTTTCTTCCATACAACAACTCAAACAGTGTCTTTCCTGTCGCCGTATGATTACTGATATTGTAGGCAAACGTCACCAAAACCAGGTATGTTCCCCACGTGGAAGTTCTTTCTGTGACCATTTTCCTCAGTGTTGCGGCCAGCATTCCATTCACCATTCTATCAGTCCATTCATCTCCAGCTGGTAGGATACTGACCTGACTCCTCTGATCCTCATTATTTCATTCAGTAGTGGGATCACATGAGATGTGAAGTATGTCCCATTATTGCTCAGTATAACTTGTGGACACCCATGCCGGTATACTGATTGATCCAGGATGACTCTTGCAGTACTGGTAGCATCAACTTGGGTTAATGCTTTCATTTTGACCTATCTTGTCAGATGGTCGATGGCTACTATGATGTACTTGAATCCCCCTGTGCTCATTGTCAGTGGTCCCATCACATTGATGGACACCATATGCCAGGAAAATCCAGGGCGGACCAGTCAGTATCCAGTATTATTCTTATGTGGTTTGTGCAGCTGGCACTCCACGCAACAAGCTAGATAATCCGTGACATTGTAGTTAATGGATTCCCAGTAATAATACTGGCGAATATGGTCGATCATTTTTCTCAGGCCTCCATGCCCAACAACCTTATGAGCAGCTTGAATGATAGCCATTTTTTTCTGACAGCTTTGGGAATAATAACCACTTTTCCATTTATCATCTTAAATACTTGTCCATCCATGGTCTCAGTGTTTTCCATCTCTTTCTGAAGTGCACCTTGGATTTCTCTGGGCTTGTTGCCAATTTCTCCATCGACCATTTTCTGGAATAGCTCATCCGCCTGCAGGTATACCATATGGACCATTGGTAACCGCGATAAGCCATCCATGTTCTGGTGAGAAACCCCCTCTAGATGGACAATCTCATAATTATAAGCCTGGAGCTTAAGTGCCCATTAGGCCAGTCGTCCTTCTGGCTCTCTCAAATTGTGAAGCCAACGCAACAAATAGTGGTACGTCACCACTTTAAAGTGCATTCCATGGATGTACAAATGAAACTGCTTACATGTGTAAATGACCACAAAGCATTCACGCTCAGTTATGGTGTAGTTCTTCTCAGTGGCTGAGAGTGTCTGGCTCACATATGCCACTGGATGTTCGTCCCCAAGTTTTTCTACTTGGCTTAGTATGGTGCTGATTGCCATCAACAAATCATTGGTTTGAATAATAAACTCTCAATTGATACTCAGATATTTCAGAATTGGAGAATCTATTAAATACCAACATAGCTCATCAAAGGAGTCCTGGGCCTCTTCATTCCATATGAATTCTTTTTTACGATTTTTAATAGATGGAATAAAGGCTCAGCTATTTAGGCGAAGTCCTGAATAAATCTTCTGTAGTATCTGACTATCCCAAGGAACACTTGGATGTCTCAGACACTCTTTGTCACAGCCATCCGTTCTATAAATTCTATCTTCTGGGTTTGCAGCTGCAATCCACTGGAGTTGATTACAGATTCCAGATATTACAAATCTTTTTAAAAGAAGTGGCACTTCCTCAGCTTAATCTTAAGGTTAGCCATGGTCATTGCTTGAATACTTCTTCAAAGTGTTATAGGTGATCATAAAAGTCCTGCTGAACACGTTTATATCATCCAAGTATACCAGGACGCAGGACAAAATTAAGTCGCTCAGTATCATGTCTATGGCCCTCTGAAACGTTGCAGGCACATTACATAGACCCTGGGGCATTCTCATCAGTTGGTATAGCCCCTGCGCGATAGTAATCGCACAATTTTCCTGGTCTTCTTTTGGCAAGTTGATCTGCCAATATCCAGAAATCATATCCATTGCAGAAAAATATTTCACTTCTCCCAATTGGTCTAGTGCATTGTTGATCCTCAGTAGGGGATACAAATCCTTATTCATAGAAATTTATTCAGCTTTTGGTAATCAATCACCACCTGGTTGGAGCCATCCTTTTTCTTCATGATTAGAATTGGACTCGCCCAGGGACTCAACAACGGAACTAGAAGCCCATGCTTCATTAGTTTGCTGATTTCATCATCCACTACCGCTTTGGCAGCTTTCAATCATCAGATCAGTCTCATTCTGATCAGTAAATTTTCCCCAGTGTCAACCTTGTGGATCACATCTCTTGTGCATCCCAAATTATGGTCATCCTGAGCAAACACTTCCTGATACTTTTTGAATAGTTCAAGCACCTCCTCTTTCTGGCCTTCTAACAGATCATCGAGTTGCTCTCAATCAACCAATAGTATGATGCTCTCAGTTACCCCAGCTGGTAAACCCATCTCATCAAGGGTCCCAAAATCGTGGAATCTCCTTAATTTGGCCATTGGGATCAGATAATCATATGCGATGATCTGATTCTTCCTGATCCTTTATCAGTTTTTCGCTTAAGTTCACTAGGAGAACTCGAATTTCTCCATGGCCTGGCATTAGTATCCCAGGAGCTACCCAAAGCTCCACCATGGACTTCTTTTAGGGGCTTCCGACCTCCCCAAACAACAGCTCAGGTATCTCCAATGTCAACCCCATGTTGACTATCATCTGCGATCCTGGCAGTATTGTAAGTCCAGTGGAATGTCCCCTGTGTGTCAACCAGGCTCTCTTCCCATTTCCAAACAAAAGGCTCCAAAGAGGGTGGCAGTCCCTCTCATCACTCAGGGCGATCTTGCCCATGTGGTAGATGAGCGCTGGTTAACAGCCCTCCTTCTTTGGGCCCCTTCCCCAGTGCCCACATTCTCCTCTCCTGAACTTGTATTCCTGATTTGGAAATTTGCACCAAAAGTGCTAAATGAAGTCAATCAGTCTGAAAACGAGTGGAAATGAGCCCAATGATTGGGATCCACTTAGTCAAAAAGGAATGAAGATTGACTCAATGGACAGAATCGCTGACAGTTTTGATTTGTTCAACACCTTGATTATCAAAATTAACCCCTCCCAAAATTGTTGGGGATGATCCCTGACGCGCAGGTAGCAGCATCAAACACCATTGGCAATAGTTTAAAGCTCCCTTCCAGCCAATTTGGTGTTGCAGCTGATGCAACGCTTTTGACTGAACAAATGGCCCAGCGACTGGGCACAGGCGGGTTGGGCATTCTAAACCCGTTCCCAACCAATTGGGACCGCCCCTACATGGGGTGGCCTTGAGGGATTCCCGTTGCTCATCAGGCTAGACGCCATCATACCAACCGTTGGAAACACAGTCAAGTCTCAGTTCAGGCGTTCGAGGTTGAACTGACAGTGACTCAGCCTGCTGCCAAATTCTTTGATGTCAGTTCCCAGTGAACTTATCAGCCCCCATTCCCAAATAATTCGCTGGTTAGGTCAAACTTGAGGTACCCAATCCTGACTTACTTCCTCTCCAATTGACCATTACTTAATCAGTCACATTGCACTGAGAAAATTGTTGGTCAATTTTTCTTTCTTGAATTTTCCATTAAAAACCTTCCCTAATATTTAGTTTTATATGTTGAAAAATAAACTGTCTTTTCCGCTGACCCTCACACACCCCCTGGGGTTAATGGCCGTACTCATCTGGTATTCTAAAATGTGCCTGTATGAGATTCTGGCTCACCAGCAGTTATTGGTGAAACACCTTTCCAGTTTCATATCCGTTGTACCAGCAGCAGTGCCTTTGGCATTCTAGTTTGCCGTTTGGGTGCTCTGGCACCTAGATTGGGTAGGATGGTCTAATTCTTATTTGCTGTTTGTCTGACATAATCAACCAATCATTTACTTTAACCATTTCCGCCTTTCTCATAGATATTGACGTAGCAATGGCCCCTCCTTTTCAACTTAACCAGGTTGTGAAGAAGATTTTCCCTGTCCACAATGGTCCAGTTCCACTCAAAACTTCTAACCCACACCTCATAGTTGCCGCGGCTTCTTTGCCCATGTCAGTAGGGTCTGACACCCCAACGTGCAATGAGTTTACCCTCCATAAGAGCCTAGCGGTTTCCCCTGACCCCACTACCATCTCTTCGGTATCACTGGATTCATCCACAACTACCAATAAAGAGAACTTTACTTACTTCTTATTACCCATGAATATTAGTGTTGGGTCCCATCACGTCTCCTTTGAGGCCCTGGTGGGCACCGGAGCCCTGGGTAATTTCATGAGTGTAGAACTGGCTCAGCAATTGGAACTTGACCTGGATGCAGGCCCTTCAGTAATGGTTGCATCGTCAGCCTCCCAAACCTCATACCTGATTTGTCAACCAGTTACCATCCAATACACCAGTTCAGATTCTGTGATTTGCTTTTCTGCTATGCCAAACTTGGTGTTTCTGGTGATATTAGGAGTGGGGTGGTGGCGCCAGCAACATGTCAAGATCCAACTGGAGTCTAACATGCTGTCATTCATTAATGATCAACTGGAGGCTGAATCCCCCTAATTGACACTCTTAAGAAAGCTCAAGGACGCAGTTCTATCACTTCCATCATCTCTCCTGCGGGCATACCATCCAATTTCCCAGAAAGTTTAATGCGGTATCAAAGCATTTTTGATTCTAAAAAGGCGGATTGTCTGCCTCCTCATACTAGATTCAACTGTGGATTCTGTAAAACGGTGGAGTTGGTGAATATCAACTGCACATTGTATCCCCACACAGCAGAGGAGGAGGCTGCGCTCAACACTTAGTTGGATGATATGTTGAAAAAAGGGTGGTTGTTTAAGGAGACGTCGCCAGTCACGTCTCCCATTGTCTTTGTTAAAAAAGTTGATGGTTCCCTCCACCTCTGCGTGGACTACAGACACTTAAATTAAGTCACAGTTTCTGATCCCTACCACCTGCCTTTAGAGCAGACAATAAGCCAAGCAATTGCCAAATCTTGGGTGTTTTCCAAGATGGATCTTGTCAATGCTTTTGATCAGATTTGGGTAATGAAAGGGCAAGAATGGTTAACAGTGATCCGGACAAAGTGAGGCATTTTCCAATTCTGCATAATGCCCTTTGGGCTGAAGAATGCTCCCACTATGTTTCAATGTATAATTGACAATGTACTGGGTGACCTCCAGTTCACTTGTGCAGTTGCATATATTAATTAAATTCTGGTTCACTCCCTGATTCCCAAACAACACAATAGTGACTTGGAAGCAGTTGTGGCCGCCTTGAGTAAGGCAGCTTTTTCGTTAAGCCTTCCAAATGTGAGTTCTATAAGGAGGAAGTTACCTTTATCAGGAACCTCATCCTTAAAGATGGCTATGCAATTCCTCCCAATAAGTTGGACGCTATCTGAGAATGGCCAACTCTGACAACCCAGAAACAATTATGGAGTTTTTTGAGAACCATCATTTTTTTAAAAAATTTCCCCAGCACGTTCCCATCTTGCTGCCTCACTCCACCCCCTTACCGGAAATAATGTACCATTTCACTGGACGCCCAAATGCCAACAGGCGTTTGAATTGATCAAAAAGGTGTTTTTATCCCCTCCCATTCTGAAACACGCGGATCCCACCAAGCTGCATATTGTTGCGTGTGATGCCTCCTCAGTAGCAGTGGGAGTGGTGTTACTCCAAGAATATGATGGTTTGGAACATCTGGTCACCTATTTTTCCTAAAATTTTACCTCTATGGAGCAGTCTTGGGCCATATATGACAAAGAATTGGCAGCTGTAGCATGTGCATTAACTCATTGGAGATACCTGTTACAGGGTGCTTCACATGAGTTAACAGTCTGCACGAATCACCAGGCTCTCTTATACTTTTGTAAACCCCAGAAATTGGCACACCGGCAAGCATGAATCTATCAGGACTTGTGCAGTTTCAATTTCAAATATGAATTTGTAAAAGGTGCGCTTGACGTACTTCCCAATTTCCTTAGCTGAAACCCCGAAATTGTCCCACAGATTTGGAAGAAGTGGACCTTGTTACCATTATTCCCAATGCCCAAATTTTGACAATTGTTCCCCCCATTGTTTCTTCTGAAGCCCTCGCCCCAATGCCCAACTTGTGGCTCAGGTCATAGCCAGTCAAAAGGCCTGCCCTGAAAGGGTGGAGTTATTTGAGCAATTGACCCTTCAAAATCATAAACACTCTCTGTACTCTTTGGTGGAGGGTCTCATTTATTTTAGATCGAAAATTTAGGTTCCCCCTCTTTTCCAAGCTGAGGTATTTCATGCGCATCACAACCTCCCATGATTGGCCATCCAGGCAACAAATGCATTGAACTGATAAAGCAAACTATAAATGGGTGGGCTTGACAAAGGAAGTTCCGATTTGAATCGCCAATTATGTTACCTGTGCTTGGGCAAAGTTGGACCGTTCAGAAAGGAATGGCCTCCTACACCCATTACAACAGGCGGAGGGTCCATGGACATCAGTGTCTATGAACTTTATCGTCGACCTGCCCTGTTCTAATGGGTTCACAGCAGTTATGGTGGTGGTTGATCGCTTCACAAAATTTTCCCTTTTTATTCTCTGTAATTTTGCAATCACGTCTGAAGATACCACTCAGCTCTTTGTACGCCATGTGTTCTTGATGTTTGGTCTCCCACAGGAGATCATCAGTGACCATATACCCCAATTTACAGCGCATTTTTTATGGAGGTAGTATCCATCCTAAAAATCACCCCCCTGTCGCTCCACTGCTTACCACCCACAGTCCAAAGGGCAAACCGAGTGGGTTAAACAAATTTTGAAACAGTATATGCGCTGTTACGCTTCTGCCACCCAGGTACTTGGGACTATGACCTCCCTCTCGCTTAATTCGCTTATAACAATGGTACTCATGCCTCTACAGGGTTTTATCCCTATAAAGCAACGCTAGGTTATAACCTCTCTTTTTTGGTCAGCTCTTGTATACGTCCAGAGGTTCCTGCTGCCGCAGATCACGTTGAGCATATCTGTTTGACCCATTCCTTAGTATGGGAGCACCTCACAAAAGCTATCAATGATTATAGATGGTTCACGGATCACAAACGGCTTCCCAGACATGATATCACAGTGGGCTCTATCGTCATGTTGGACACTCGCCACCTGTGGATGCTGGTACCCGCCCAAAAGTTTGCAAGCAAACATTTTGGTCCTCACCTGGTGGAGGAAGACTTAGGCAATGGGGCTTTTTGGTTGAAACTGACAGCTCATTGGAAACAGCATCCCATCTTCCATGTGTCCAAGTTGTCCCCATTCAAGGGGATCATCCCCACTGAACCTAAACCTATTGTGATCGAGGATGTGGAAGAAGCTGAGGTGGAAAACATCTTAGCATCCCACAAATCCCAGTGGTTAGTCCAGTATCTCATGGCCTGGAAAGGGTATCCAGCTTACGAGAACAGTTGGGTTAAGGCTCATGATTGCACTAACTGCATGGAGCTGGTTGAGGCATTTCACGAATCCTACCCCAACGCCCCCCATCCTCCCCAAAAGGTCGCAATGGTAATGGCGATTAAGCTACCCAAGGCACACAAGAATGTGGCCTTCATGCAGTTTCCTGGCGGCGGCACCCTCCCTTTGGATAAAGGAAAGGTTAATGTAAGTCCAGGGGAACATCCCCTGTGTGTCAACTGGGCTCTCTTCCCATTTCCAAACAAAAAGGCTCCAAAGAGGGTGGCGGTCCCACTTGTCACCCAGGGCGATCTTGCCCACGTGGTAGACAGGCGCTGGGTAACAGCCCTTCCTCTTTGGGTCCCTCCCCCGGTGCCCACATTCTCCTCTCCTGAACTTGTACGCCTGATCGGGGAAATCTGCACTGAAATTGCTGAAATGAAGTCAATCAGTCTGAAAACAAGTGGAAATGAACCTGATGATTGGGATCCACATAGTCAAAAAGAATGAAGATTGACTCATTGGCCAGAATCACTGACAGTTTTGATTTGGTCAACACCTTGACTATCAAAATTAACCCCCTCCCAAAATTGTTGGGGATAATCCCTGACGTTCAGGTAGCAGCATCAAACACCATTGGAAATAGTTTGAAGCTCCCTTCCAGCCAATCAGGCGTTGTGGCTGATGCAACGCTTTTAACCAAACAAATGGCCCAGCGACTGGACATGGGCAGGTTGGGCATCCGGAACCTGTTCCCAACCAATTGGGACAGCCCCTACATGGGGTGGCCTTGGGGGATTCCCGTTGCTCATCAGGCTAGATGCCATCATACCAATCATTAGAAATGAAATCAAGTCTCAGTTCAGGCGTTTGAGGTTGAACTGACAGCGACTCAGCCTGCCACCAAATTCTTCAATGTCAGTTCCCAGTGAACTTATCTGCCCCCATTTCCAAATAATTCTCTGGTTAGGTCAAACTTGAGGGACACAATCCCAGCTTGTTTTCTCTCCAATCGACAACTATTTAATCAGTCACATTGCACTAAGAAAATTGTTGGTCAATTTCTCTTTCTTATGTCATGGTTGGATGACATAATAGTAGGCACTGATGCTAGGGATAAGGCTGGGTGACAGGAGGCCCAGAAGATGAAGCTTCAGGCTCTCCCTGACCTAAAGCACACCTTAGATCAACGCTGGGTGCAAGCCAAGCATGCCCAGGTTGATACTAATGGGGTGCAAAACGCCCAGCCTCTTATCTCGGCCCAGGCTTTGAAATGAACGATTTACATTTTAAATGAAAATGGTTCAATTCGCTTGGTTGGAGAGCAAGGGTTTGAGTCCCACTCCAGCTATGAAATTTTGACTTCAGGTAAAATAAGGCTTCAATCAATTACTCGAGTGAAGGCACTTTCAGTGTATTTTACCAAAACAGATGGAAGCGTCTGTTTATTGGAGCGTCAAGGCTTGGGCGCATTTCTGCAGAACCCAAATTTCCCCAGCACATTTTAAATACATTTTTGCGACCAACATTCCTTGTTGGTCAACTTCCTTTAAATAAAATACCCATTTTTTACGTTTAACTTATGGTTCCTTGGGCTAACTTGGTGGCGGACCTCTTCATGGAGGTCTCCAACTATGTGGGCCACTACCTTCTATCACAATACACCAAAATCCCAGGTGCTCCCTTGGGCCACCCAGGTCCCCTCCAGATTGAGGCACCCAAGCTCCCTGACGCCAAACTACACTTGATTATGGACTCCCCTCTGGGGTCCACTCAAGCTGTTATGTTCCTAACATACCTGGTCTTATATTTTGCATTCTACACCCTTGCCTGGGGTACCATTGGCACAGGCACCATTTCAAGGTGTCTTCTTACCCTTTTTATTAATGGCTAGTTCCTTAGCAATGTGGTTTTGCATCCCACATCACCTTGCTGGGAACGAGAGAGTTACAGACACTCTCTTGACATTAGTCAACCAACCCTTTTATTATATGTGCATAAGAATTATCCATGTGGGACTTTCTTATTAGTAAATTGGGTGTGCTGGCCATTTATCACTGCCACACTGGTGCTCACCACAGTTTTCTCATTTGGTTTTGTATTGGTATGTCTTGGCGTTATTCTTGCAACTACCAATTGGGAAGTGTCCACCCTTCCTGCTCGCACCTGGTGGTCTCAGACTTTTTGCAATTCCAATATCATGATTCCCCGCCTTTTTCCTGAAGATTTACTTTGAAATTCATCAGGCCTTAGCTTCCCTTGAGCCAAAACCCGCATTAGGAAAAAACAATTTGTCTAGTTCACGTCCGCTTTTGCGAGGAGTGGATCTGATCATCTTGTCAAAACCCTTTGGGTAGTTTTCTCTGCCCCAACCCAGAAGGGGCCAGGTAATTTGGCCATCATCAGATCAAATCATATAAATATGGAAGCCAAAAAGTTGCGCGCGCCTCTGGAAATGAGGGAATCTTATCCTTCTAATCCTTCTACTTCTTCTAAATTTGGAACTGTACAGGGGTCTAGCCCCAAGAATGAAGTAAAGGTTTCAGATGATTCTGCCACGATGATGTCACCCATGGTCATCCCTATAAATAGCGCTTCCTCAACTAGTGATTTTTCCTTGAATCGTGAGATGCTTCCCACTGATTTCCTCCCCATCTCAGCAGGAAATTGGGAACATCGGAGGGTCCAAATCTGAAATTTAGCAAAAAAAGGATTCCGTTATCATTTTCTCTTCCCAACACATTTCTGAGGTGCATGCTGAGGCATCAGCTCTAGGCTTGGGGGTGATGGCCTTGGATAGCGATGCACACCAAACCCTCAGAGTGAGTATGGGTTTGTTAGAACCGGAAAACGCGTTTTATAATGCAAACAATTTATCCCAAACCAAACCATTTATTTGCTCTTATGGTCTGGATGAGGACCCCATCGCAGTATATCAGATTACTCCTGAGAACCCTCGTTTGACCCCTACCATGATTAGGGGCTCTCAGGAAGTGGAAAAGGAACTTCGTTATAAATATAAAGATGTGTATGCACCTGCAGAAGGTGTGGTGGGATATGTGGCCTCAGTAGTAAGAGTGGCCCACTATCCCTCCCCCTTCTATGATTCCAAAACATACCCTGATGGCTTGTTCAAGCCAGAGGAAGAATTTTCTGGTGAGTTGATGGCGTTTTCTGCGTTGAATAAATCCCATTCTGGATACTTCTTGTTGACTGCTACCCTTACATCCTCTTATGGAAAATTCAGCACAACTATTTTGGTGGATACTGGTGCTTCAAATAATTTTATTGACCAAAACCTTGCTGACTACCTTGAGTTGAGTTACTCACCAGGTGGTATGGTTAGGGTGGAGCATCTCAAGGTATTCCCACACTGAACATCATGGAGTCAGTCAATTTCCAGGTAGGTTCTTATCTATTGTCTGACCAGTTTCAAGCTATCAAAAACCTCTTGTTTCCCATCATTTTGGGTGTTGAGTGGTGGCGAAAGTTTGACGTCAGAACAAATTTAAAAGAAAACACTCTATCCTTGTCTTTAACAAACGGTCACCAGTTGATTGTTCCTTTGTCTGAGGATAACGCCCCAGGCAAATTACCCCATTGGCCCAATGTTCCCAGTTCATATCTTGCCCCTTTGCTGAAGCCCACTGTGGGACTTTCCTTACCTTCCTGTTTGGAGGAGTTGGCATCTTCTTTTGATGCAGCTTCAGCTAGTACGCTACCAGAACATTCTGAGTTTGATTGTGAATTTAAACTTACTGTGGATCTGGTGCATATTTCTTCTCCCATATACCCATTGACTGTCCGGGAGGAAGAGGTTTTAGATGTATGGGTGAAGGAGCAGTTGGCTAAAGGTGCCATCTTTCAGCGTACCTCCCCGGTTTGCTCCCCACTGCTCTTTGTGGAGAAGGCAGATGGAACTTTACATCCATGTGTCAATTATGGGAACTTAAACAATGTGACTGTACCCAACCTCCATCCCATCCCTTTAGATTCCCAGATTGCGCGCTATGTGGAGAAGGCAAAGGTCTTCTCCAAGCTGGATTGCCTCAATGCGTTCAATCAAATCCGGATAAAGAAGGGCCAGGAATGGTTAACTGCATTCTGTACCAGAAAAGGAATTTTCCAGTTCCAGGTTATGCCCTTTGGGCTTAAGAATGCCCCTGCCATCTTTCAACGCCGCATTGATGCTGCGTTGGGAGACTTGTTGGGGGTATGTGCGGTTGCCTACATGGATGACATTCTGGTGTTTTCCCCCAATCCTGAGTCACATGCAGTTCACCTTTGACAAGTAGTGGAGAGATTGAGGGCCGCTTGCCTTACCCTCAAGTTTAGCAAATGTGAATTCTTCAAGTCCCAGGTTACTTTTCTGGGCAACGTCGTTTTTGACCAGGGCCATATGATAACTCCAGACAAGGAAAAGGCTATTCGTGAATGGCCTACCCCCACCTCTGTCAAGGAATTGAGGAGCTTTTTGGGGACGTGTACGTTCCTCAAGAAGTTCACACCCAGTCTCTCGAGGTGGCAGCCCCCTTATATAAGGCCAGCGGGGCCAAGGTGCTTCAGTGGTCTTCCATTTTGGAGGATGCGTTTCAAGCGGTGAAGTGCACCTTGTTATCCACATCCATCCTTCGCCATGTTGATCCTGCAAAGGAGTTCATTGTGTCCTCAGATGCTTCTAACTTCGCCATTGCGGCTGCCCTGTTACAGGTGGGTGAAGATGGGTCTGAGCATCCTGTGGGATATTTTTCTAGGAAAATGTCTCTGCATGAGTTAAACTACGCCGTATATGACAAGGAGTTATTAGCAGTGGTGGAGGCGCTGATTTATTGGCGTCACCACTTACATGGCTCTTCCCAACCATTCTGGGTATGCACTGACCACTGAGCCCTGTTGTACTACCATGCTCCACATGTTCTAACACCACGTCAGACCCGTTGGCATGAGACCCTTGCCCTATTTACATTTTCCTATGAGTTCACCAAGGGCAAGGAGAATGGTTTGGCGGATGCTTTGAGCCGCAACCCTGCTTTGGCTCCCAATCCAAAGGAGGTAGAGATTCACAACACTCAGTTGATGATTCCACCGAGTATGATTCTGCCTCAACTTCCTAAGTCCACGGTACATACGCCAGCGCTCATGCCTTTGGAAAATGCAGCAGAATATAGCATGTTTAGGAAGGTAGTTCTTTCTCAGCCGTTATCAGCTGAATATGCTGTTGTTCTCGCTAAGAGTGCCCTGAATCAGGAGGACTTATCCAGGGGTTATCACGTGAAGGATGAGATGGTGTGGTTTCAGGGACGCCTATGGGTTCCTGCTGGACCACTGCGCCTGGAGATCATCCAGGACCATCATGACGGAATCACCGTTGGTCATCCTGGAAAAGCAAAAACCTTGGAGTTGATATGACGCACTTACAATTGGAAGGGCTTGCCTGTTCAGGTAGGGCGGTACTGCAAAGAGTGCCTGATCTGCAATCAGATGAAACCCAATCAGCAACCTTTAGCAGGGTTGCTGGTACCAGTCCAAAAGGCTGAAGGGCCCTGGACTTCCCTATCAGTGGATTTCATTGTGGAGTTACCCGTTTCAGATGGGTATGATGCAATCATGGTGGTGGTGGACCGCTTTACAAAGTTCGCCCACTTTATTCCTTGCAGAACAACTATAACTGCCGCTGAAATGGCCAGGCTCTTCGTCGCCCATGTATTTGCGCTTCATGGGGTTCCTCAAGAAATCATTAGTGACTGGGGACCCCAGTTCACCTCCATCTTTTGGGAAGAGTTGTGTAAGACTCTTCAGATCCGCCCCTGCCATTCAACTGCTTATCACCCCCAATCAGATGGGCAGACTGAGCGAGTGAATCAGTGCTTGGAACAATTTCTGCGTTGTTACACCACCGCAGACCATTCAGATTGGGTTCCTCACCTTCCCATGGCCCAGTTTAGTTACAACAACACTTTGCATTCATCAATCAGTTGTTCACCTTTTTTGCTAACCACGGCTTTAACCCTGCGTTTAACATGGAGCCCAGCTGTGGTTCCAAAGTGGAAGCGGTGCTGGACTTTGCTAAGACTCTCAAGAAGGTCCATCAAGGGGTGTCCACAAGTTTGGAGGCGGCTATGCTGGTTTATAAGGAGAATGCCGATGGAAAGCGCTGAGTGGGTCCAGCATACAAGGAAGGGGATCTCGTGATGCTTGATGCTCGCAACATCCCTATCAAGCAGCCATGCAAAAAACTGGGTCCAAAGAGGATTGGTCCTTACCGGGTAGTTAGAAAGGTGGGACATGCCTCATACCAGTTGGATCTTCCCTCCGCGTTTCAGATCTTCTCCATCTTTCATGAAAGCAAGTTGACCTTGTTTGAGGGCCCTCCTCCTGTGACCCCTGAGGCTTATCTTGTGGATGGGGCACCAGAATGGGCACGGGATTGTGTACATGCCCAAGACCTGATTGAATCATTTCATAATCATTTCCCTGAGGCTGCAGGATCTCAGCCAAAGCCAGCCGTTGCTGCTATGAAGTTGCCACCAGCACATAAGAACTTCTCCTTAGCAAACGCCCCTGGAGGGGGTGGAGCCCAAGAAGGAGGAGAGGGTAATGTCATGGTTGGATGACATAATAGTAGGCACTGATGCTAGGGATAAGGCTGGGCGACAGGAGGCCCAGAAGATGAAGCTTCAGGCTCTCCATGACCTAAAGCACACCTTAGATCAACGCTGGGTGCAAGCCAAGCATGCCCAGGTTGATACTAATGGGGTGCAAAACGCCCAGCCTCTTATCTCGGCCCAGGCTTTGAAATGAACGATTTACATTTTAAATGAAAATGTTCAATTCGCTTGGTTGGAGAGCAAGGGTTTGAGTCCCACTCCAGCTATGAAATTTTGACTTCAGGTAAAATAAGGCTTCAATCAATTACTCGAGTGAAGGCACTTTCAGTGTATTTTACCAAAATGGATGGAAGCGTCTGTTTATTGGAGCGTCAAGGCTTGGGCGCATTTCTGCAGAACCCAAATTTCCCCAGCACATTTTAAATACATTTTTGCGACCAACATTCCTTGTTGGTCGACTTTCCTTTAAATAAAATACCCATTTTTTACGTTTAAACTTATGGTTCCTTGGGCTAACTTGGTGGCGGACCTCTTCATGGAGGTCTCCAACTATGTGGGCCACTACCTTCTATCACAATACACCAAAATCCCAGGTGCTCCCTTGGGCCACCCAGGTCCCCTCCAGATTGAGGCACCCAAGCTCCCTGACGCCAAACTACACTTGATTATGGACTCCCCTCTGGGGTCCACTCAAGCTGTTATGTTCCTAACATACCTGGTCTTATATTTTGCATTCTACACCCTTGCCTGGGGTACCATTGGCACAGGCACCATTTGAGGTGTCTTCTTACCCTTTTTATTAACGGCTAGTTCCCTAGCAATGTGGGTTTGCATCCCACATCACCTTGCTGGGAACGAGAGAGTTACAGACACTCTCTTGACACCTTCTTATGTTCCAAGTTTGGTGAGATCTTCATCCTCTTTACCAGCTTGGTCAAGACAATATTGATGGGCGCTCCGCTGTAAATAATCTCCCTCACCAGCAATTGATTCACTTGTATGTCTATATATGTACACTCAAAGTATTGCAATATAGTGTTTATTGAGTGAATAGCAGCTTTATAAGCCAAATCAAGGGTGTGAATAATTTGTGCCAATAAATCAGGAAATGTTTCCTTTATTGCACTGAGGGGGATTGACAAATTGGCCTCATCTAATCAGACTTCAGATAATTTTTCAGGATTCTTGGCGGTTTGCAACTTGTCCACCATTTGTCAGGCGTACAGCTGGGCAACTTCCTTAATTATCTTATAATCTATTCTCTTCACTCTGGCTCTGGTCACAGCATTTACATCCAAATTGACCACTTGATATAGCTGATCCTGTTCATCGTCCATGAACAGATTGCTGATATCAATTTTCTTGGTCATAACGTTGGGAGAAACAGGTTTCTCTGCAGCTCTAGACTGTTTCCCATCTAGGCCATGGGCCCTTTTCCCAATTCCTTAGTGGCAGCTGACTCTTTCACCTGGACCACGTTGATCTGATCCTTCAACTTCTTACAGTGCTCGGTGAAATGTCCTTTCTCACCACATTGGTAGCAGACCTTTTCCTTCTTATTCAACCATCTAAATTCTTTGGGCTTATTCTCTGGCATGGTTCTTTTGATCATCTCTTTAGCTCCTTCATTTCCCTTCATGGGATTCAGATTGCATACCAGATTGGATTTTAAGCTTCTATTTGGGGCATCAAATGTCACTCCAAAAATATTTAAATTATCTACCATTTGTGAGATAGTTATTTCTGTCACAAAAATGGAAGACATCATTTGATGCAGATCATGATAGGGCCAAAGGGCCGCTTGCAAGGCGATTCTAGCATCAAAGTCATCCAATACTTTCACCCTGACCAGAATCTGTGACTCCTGGTAAAACCGATCCACAAAGCTAGTTAGAGACTCATATTTATGAAACTGGATTTCCATAAATTTCTGTTTGCGCTTTGACATGTGCGTTGGACTCTCGAATTCTTTCATGATGGCCACCTTTGCCTCAGCATAAGACCAGCTGTCCCCCTCCAGGTGAGATAACACTAAGTTCTAACAGTCAGTGTCTAGGCAATTCATGACTGTCAACACCTTTTGACGATCCCGCGTAGCCATACATGGTCATATCAAACAGTCAGAAAAATGCTGGGGCATTATCCTGATAAAACATTGGCAATTTTGGCATTGTCTTAAATTTCTCTGAGTTATTTCTGGCCAATTCTCTCAGTTCAGCCACTCAGCTAAATTGTGGAGTAACTTTAGGCATCATCTCCAAAATAGCAGCAAAAGTGGGTGGCATGTTCCTTGGGGTATTCAACTTCCCAAGTATTGTGCAAGGACTTCTTTCTTTGTCATCACTTGCCATATCTGGCTCACATCAGCATTTGTGAGTTTTGAGTACCTCTACCTGTTTGATCAGTCACTTTATATCCACGCTGAAATTTCTCAAACAAACGCGATCCAACTCTCACTCTGTTTTCAGGTATAAGACCTCTCAGATGAGGTCCCCTTCTTTCTTCTTCAACAAAGTTACTTTCCCAAGTAACTCATTTCCAAAGCTTGCAACATTATCTATCCCCTCCTCCACCTTGGTGACTCATTCCTCCAAGGCTGAGAATTCCCAATGGTCCTTTGAGTTTAGGGCATTCTGATTCACAGTGGCTAACTCAGTCCACAGTTTGCATAACTTATCTTTGTATGACATTCTTATAAATTCTTCAACTCAACTACCCCTGTAGTGAGCACCAACTTGTGAAAATTTACTTGTTGGGTTATTATTGGCAAGCAACCCTAGTAATCTTTTTACTGTACAGGTTCAGTTTTCTTGTGCACTTCATTGCATTGTATAGTATATTAGATTATTGGTCAATATTAGTATGATGACTATTACCATAGTTAAGTATGAATTCTTATATCTTGGCCCAACGCTTGGCCAGTACTCCCAATTAAATACTTAAGATGTCATGATCTATGGATTTGTTCCCTCATTCTGTCCAACCCAATCTTCACTGAGATTCCCTGGTGACAGTCTCTTTGGTTCAACACACAGTCAGCAGCAATCCCTGATTGTGTCTCCTTCTCTAGATCCCTGCTCAGATCTTTACTCTTTCTCTAAGGGTCTTCCAATTATCGCACACAGTAATAATATCCTTGAGAAGAATAGCACAATAGAAAGCTGATAATATTTACTACCTAAACTATATACTGGATGAAAACTATAGAACTATATACCTCCGTTCTAAACTCTGGGTTTTTTATTATAAGTGAATCCTAGGGAATTTATAGTGAAGATTCAGTTGTCTAATCCTCAGATGACACCTCTTTGATGAAATGGCAGTCATTGCCATTGAATCACCCATCCTCATTTTAGCAGCGATGGTCTTCCCCATCCTGGCTAGGATTCCATCATTGGATATCCTTGAGACCTAAACGAAAAGAGTCAGAAAATGTGTCCCTAACATTTTCCTCTTGATCCAAGTGAACCAACCATATTTGGCTAGTGACCTGCTTAGGTAATGGAACTTATTATCCATTAAGGCAGGTCAAGCACCAACTGATTGATTTTTTAGTTGCAGGTGGCATCACTTGCCTCACAACTTGCTAATCATTCCCAATCAGTTGGTGATGAAACCCACCTGATCCCAATTGGTACACCTAATAGTTAATCACTATAAGATGCCCCTATTTCATTGGCAACTCCACTCAATGAGATCTTAAGTATTTGTCCAGATTGATCCCCAATGGATACAACCAGACAAATATCCCAAAATCCCCCAAATGTAGTTACTCCAAAACTTGGGCTAACCAATTATTTAATTCACTTCGCCTTAGGGAATTATCCCCTAGCAATTCCTGGTAATCTAGCATGCTGGGAATATGGGGAAAAATCCAACACCAACCCCCTCAAAATCATCAAAGATGATCACCAATGAGCAGATGGTATCTTTAGAAATCATCGCTGATAGTTTAAAACCCTTATCCCACAAAACAGGAGTTGCAGCTGATGAAACTCATTTGACTGAATGAATGGCCCAGCAACTGGGCACAGGCAGGTTGGGCATCCTGAACCCATTTCCAACCAATTGGGACTGACCCTATGTGAGGTGGCCTTGGGGAATTCCTGTGGCTCATCAGGCCAGACTCCATCACACTAACCAATGGAAAAGCAGTCAAGTTTTGGTTCAGACATTCGAGGTCAAACTGATGGCAACTCAGCCTGCTGCCAAATCTTTTGATGCCAGTTTTTCAATTGAGATTATCTGCCCCATTCCTTAAAAAATTTTCTGGGTTAGGTGGATTTGAGGGACCTGATCCCTGCTTGGACTCACTATTATTGAACACTATTTAATCAGTGACACTGCACTGATAAAATCGTTGGTCAATTTTTTTTCCTTATTTTTCCAATAAAAATCCTTTCCCCAATTTTAGTTGTTCATGTTAAACTAAACCACATTTTCTGCCAGCATTCCAACACCCCTCATGATTTATGGCTGTGTACATCTGTTATTTTACTAGGTGTCTATCTGAAATTATGGCTCATATGCAATTATTGGCAGAACTCCTTCTCAGTTCCATAACTGTCATACCAGCAGCAGTGCCTCTGGCATTCTGGTTTGCTGTTTGGGTGCCTTGGCACTTAGGTTGTAAGGCCAGTCTAAATTTAACTTGCTGTTTGAATGACACTACTTCCCTTTATTAAACTTTCCCAGTTTCCAAATGGTTTGTTATTCAATTTTAGATAAAGAAATCCATCCATCATGGCATGCATTGCAACCAAAATGCACATGCAAAACTGACTGACCCCTTGTCAGATATAGAGCCTTAGAGCCATAATCTAATAATTGCTTGGTGCCCCAGGTGGTTTTTCAAGAACTGCAAGGTATCACCAAAGCAGACTTGGGCTTCCCTGGCTCTTACAATACCTGTGGTAAGATGGTAATAGTTTGATAAGTCTAACCCCAAAGCAATAACTATACCAAAGCTCAATGAGACTTTGTTACAATTTCAGGGCATTCATAAAAGTGATGGTTTTGTATAAAAAGGCTTAGTAGCAAAGTTGAATATATGAAAAGAATAAAGAGAAGAATTAATATTGAAAATGAAATTGTGACTTTTCAAGCAGTGCAACTCTGCCATCTTAAAGACTTAATTCTTCCCCCTTTTTGGGTTGGGCACCACTAGTGCTAAAAAATAAAGATTTTTTCTATTGTTGTAACCTTTAATCTTTAAATTTTTGAAGGGCAGCAATCTTCATATTGCTGTTATTACATAAATAGCTTATTGGAACTTTGGTGCATGTGCACTATTTTCTTACAGTTGGCATATTTAAAATTTAAAGTTAAGGTGTAAGTACCAAATGTACATACATTGGGATGGGTTGACATAAAATTGGAAGTTGGGGTTACAAAATATCAATAGCAAGCTCAATGAGATAAGTCGCATATCTAAAATGAAAGTTAGGGTATAAAACTATCGACTGTATATTAAATGAGATGGGTTGGAATATTTATAAATAAAGGTTAGGGTTACAAAATATCATCAGCATATTTAATGAGATACGGTGCATATTAGAATGAATGACAGGCCGCAAAATATCATTAGTAAATTCATCTAGATTATCTGGCATATATAAAATTAAAAGTAGGTATAAATTATTGATTGTACATTCGATAAGGTAGGGTGCATGATTGAAAGGAAAGTTAGGGTACAAAATATGACTGTACATTTAATATGATGGTTAGGCATATTTAAAATGAAAGTTAAGGTACAAAATATCAATTATACGTCTAATGTGATTGGTTTAAAATTAAAAGTCAGGGTTACAATAGTTAACACAAAGTTCAACTACAATTAAGCTGAAAGTATGGTATAATAAAGGAATTGAAGCATCCCTCTGATTGGGTAAATTGATCTAGATGATCTAACGAAGGCCATCGATTACGAATTCCAAACTATCGTCAACCGCTTACGCCGCGAATTCATTTCCGAACCCAACCGACTGCACCGTCATTCCATCCAGGGGTTCATTATCGCTTAAACGTGATCAGCAACTGAGGGTTAGCCTTCATCGAATTTAAGCTCACCTTTGATGCTGAAGTTAATTTTGAATCGTGGGGCGAGACGTCGTCCAACTTGGATGCCCATCCCACCCCAAAGGCTTAGATTTCACCCTCGCCATTCGAAGCTGAGGCTTTTCAATACTTTCTCTTTCACCCGTTCTCCCGATACCAATACCGAGGGCTCCAACAATTTATTTGAAAAGGACGCGGCCGTTTTGAAGGCGAAAGATGCTAACGCTTCCCTGGACTCTGATGGGGTCCCCCTCGTACAGCTGCCGAGTGCGAAGGTAATTCTAAAGAGGGCATTGTAAGAGGGGTTGGGTTCAGATCTTTTTGTTTAAATATTAGAGGGCTCATACCTTTTTGTATCTTGGTTGCCTGTTTAAAGTACAGCTGAGCTTCTTTACGGAAAAGGATCTAGCTTGACCCTTGGTACATCGACAAGAGTATGTATTCTTATCAAAAGTGTCTGTGGGATAATGGGTTTGATTAATTCTGGGGCTTTAAATTTACGCTGAAAAAACTTATTTACACTTTTGGATAGCCCTCACTCGGTGCCGTGAGCTGGCTTAGAAAAAAAACCTGATTACTATAAAGCGTAAGTTGTATTTGTTGAATAGTTAAACGAGGTTGTTTGTTGCGGCTTTTAAACTAATGTTATAGAGCGTAAATGATAAGCTTAGTTTTCGGGAGTTGGGCTATTCAAAAACATCTGTGGCTGATTCAAAGATGGATTTCGGCATCGTCTAGCTTATTTTGGCAGTGTGGAGCTTTTCTTCGTCTACGTTTTTAGTTTGTTGGCCCTTCCGGCCAAAGATTAATTCTAAGCTGATAGATAAACCAAATACGCCACCCAAGAAAAGAGTCCAACGCGCCCGAGAGAAGCCTAGCAACCTTGGCCTTTTGGATCTGGAGAAGCTTAGGCCTCAGCTGATATTTCGGGAGGCGTCGGATGCACCCAGCTTAAGCAAGCTTCCGGCAATTCCGGCGGCGCAATGGGAATCAGGCGCGGTTTTCACTTCTCTCATGTCTTAACCTCCCCGCGCCGAGGGAAAAGGTCGCCGAGGACGCTGGCGACGTCTTTTCGGCCGGGGATGCGTTGTTGCTGGCCAATGTTTATCCCGGGGCGACCTACTTCCTTGACAGACTAGTGGACCACCTTGCTCACTCCACAAAGTCCTCCATCCTCTCCTTCAACGTGCACGATCTTCAGTCCATGGAGTTTGTCAGCAAGGCATTCCCAGCAGCCCTGACTCACCGCTTCCCATTTATCCTGACGCGCGGAGCCTTTACAAGCTATATTCAAATGTCCCCTTTGGGAAATACCAAGTGCGCCAAGACAACGATAGGAGAGATGAGAACGAAGAGGAGGAGGTGGAAGAGGAGGAAGACGATGAAAATTACGAGTCGGCGACCCCCAAGGCATGCGCTATTTACTCGGGCGACATGTCTGGTCTCGTCTCATTCCTTTCATCTGAGAGGCCATTTTTTACCCTCACGGCTGAGGAGCTCTCTTCCGTACGGCGCCTTCGCAAAGGGTTCTTTCAGCTCTTTAACGAAGCGTCGTGGAAGAGCGACGTCGAGGAGGGAGGGCTGGTGGTTCATTTCCGTGATGCCATCAGCTCCCTGCTAGACCGGGCTGGCCACGCCGTGATCCGTGGGCTGTACTTGGCCATCCAGGATTATCGCCTAGCTTCGGGGCGTAAAGTGGCACTTGTGGTCACGGTCAGCCCGTCCTTCTTGAACCCGTTGATACTAAAGAACCACAGTCTCAGGGATCTTTTGCGTCGCTTCCTGGGGGATATCGCTCGCTCTGAGTGGGCTCGGTACTTCACCCTGGTCAACGTTCATCCTCACCTTCACAACCCAACAGCTCTCGTGACCGCACTCGAGCCCGAGGGCGCCACCGCCATCAGCGCTGCCCTTTGGCATCAGGAGCTTGATGTGGCCTACCGACGGCGAGTGTTGGAAACCAACCTGAAGAATTTGTTTGGGTTCTGTCGGATGCGAGGGGTTGAGCTTCGGGTTGAGCATGAAACCAAGGACGAAGCTTCCTCAGATCGTGGTTGGGCCGGTCCGCTGGCTGACCGGATTTGGCCCAAAGAGCAACTGATCAGCTTGTCGTCCTCCCTCATCGGGTACGCCAGCGAGTTGGGGGTCCCTTTGGACCGGGCCGCCCTCGTCCGGTGTCTAGAATTCGTAACGTTCCCTGACTTTGACGCGGATCCAAACTCCGGCCCAGTTTCCCTTCCGGTCCTCGTTCCCGATCCGCTTAGCCTTGACGAGGGAGACAAGCAATTGGCAGTGGTCATTGATCCGCAGACCCCCAGCAAACTCGAGTTGGCGCGCAGAATGTGTGACAATTACGAGCGTAAACTGTTGGGGTGCGTCGTCGATCCCGACAGGATGACGGTGGGGTTTGAGGATGTCCGAGTCGCCCCTCAGACGGTAGCCACCCTGCAGAACCTCATCACGCTGCCTCTGATGCGCCCAGCTTGGTTCGATACCGGGGTTCTCGCTCGTCACTTCATCTCGGGGGTGCTGCTATTTGGGCCCCCCGGCACTGGCAAGACTTTACTGGCCAAGGCTGTGGCCAAGGAGAGCGGTAGCACGGTGCTGGAAATTAAAGGCAGCGATGTTTACAACAAGTACGTCGGTGAGGGGGAGCAGGCAGTTCGGGCCATCTTCCGCCTCGCCCGGCGTCTCACCCCCTGCGTGGTGTTTATCGACGAGGTCGACGCCCTGTTTGGGTCGCGCCGCAACGACGCCTCGAGCTCGTGCCGCCGCGACATCATCAATCAGTTCATGCTGGAATGGGATGGCCTCACCTCGGCCAACCGGGGCATCATGATCATGGCCGCTACCAACCGCCCCTTCGATCTCGACGACGCGATCCTTCGCCGCCTTCCCAGGCGCATTCTAGGTGAGCTTTGTTATGAATTTGCTGAACGTTAGTCGATTTGCCCACCACGGAGGACCGCCGGCATATTCTGCAGCTCCATCTCCGCGGGGAAGCCCTCGCCGAAGATGTGTGCTTGGCTACGCTTGCTACCAAGACCGAGGGGTATTCCGGGTCGGATCTTAAGAACCTTTGCGTGTGCGCTGCCGTTGCTGCGCTTCAAGATCTTGTGCGCGCCGAATTGGGCGCCTCGCCGGAGGAGAAAGTCATTGATTTCAAGAAGCTGGCGCAGTTTACTGGAGGGGATACGCTTCGTGTCCTCACCTCCGCTCACTTTGCCGCTGCCTTATCTCAGGTGACTGCCTCCATCTCCGATGAGATGGGCTCGGTGTTCGAGCTTAGGAAATGGGACAAGCAATTTGGCGATGGCGCCAGAGCCCGCTCCAAAAGGGTGGCGTTTGGGTTTGGCACCCCGCCATCGACGGCCGCCCCTAGCCCGTGATGTTTGCATCGTTTCTTGACCCCTTCGCACTACAGAGGTGCTATGCTTATATAATCATCTTTAGCCCAAGTGCTCTACCGTATTGGGACAGGTCCTTGATGCTAAGGTTGAGTTCCACCTTAGAGGTTTGGGAACCGACCATCTTACCTATAATAAACTTCCGAAATAAATGTTGCACCGTTTGATCTAGTATCTTAAACTAGGTTATCAATTGACATGCTGTCAAGTCCATAACTGATAACCCAACCTGCAATAGGTGCACATTTTCTTGTGGCCATGGCTTTAAACCACCTACCTCAAGCTTGCCAATCTATATAATTAAAGTTCTAGGGGGTCTAGGTTGCTTGCGGTAATCTCAGAAACTACCGAACCAACATTGATGAAATTTCGTACACTCGTAGCCGGTACCCAGTGCATGTTCTCCACTTTTTTGGCAACAACAGGCTAAAAATAGATAAAGGCATTTAAAAAGCTCTTTTGCGATCCAATATATCCAACCTCGATTTAACCCATGTTCCGAAGGAGGCTGAGGAAGGCTCAAATCCACCCCATCTGGGTATTAACCAAATTTATTTTCACTCGACCCCTGCTTATCCTAAATGGGATCAAAGGGTTGATTGATCAATTGTTTGTTTAGATAACGATAGCTGATTCCTCCAGCGCTGCTCGGGTTTATAATTTACCGGATGATTCAAATTGATTATATAAGCTTTGGATATTGGTAGTATAGTGGGGCTTGTTATTTTACTACTTCTTTATCAAGGTCTAAGGGTAATGAGGTAGTTGAAGAGATTAGGTATTAGATTTTATTAATTGCATTAGGTTAATTTTAGGTTGGCAGTCTTATAGGTAGGTAGGAGGAAATTCTTCCTTTGGGAAGTGGACTGGTTTTTGAGGTGTAATTGGGAATGGACAATTCCGTTCTAGGGTATATTATTCTTTTTGTTCCTTACATAGACATACAGTTCCTGATGGTTTCCAACACAATCCCTTCCTTAAACAAGTTTATAGAGAAACTTGAGGCTGCGTTCTGATTTGGGTCATAAAATTTGTCCTATTTAAGTGTGCTAGTCTATATGAGACTTTGCGTTAACAAATCAGCTTAGGAAAGTTAGACTGGGCTGCAGACTCAGGTTCTCACTGAACCACAAAAGCACTCAGAATGCCAGGGGCACAGCCATTCAAATAACTCTGTTAATTTGAGGATCTAGATGAAAGGTGAGGGAAATACATTTTTAGAATCATACCAAAGGCCCCACAAGCATACTAAAAGTAGTTGTGAGGGTAACCACAGGTCTAGCTTGGGTAGCCTCAGGTGAAAAAGGGGGCTGAGAGGTCAATAACATCTCTGGTATTAGCCGTTGTGAGCCTTTGGCAGAGTCAGCAGAGAGAGTAGAAACTCCAGGAAGGAGGGTAGTCAGCATGGTGTGAAAGGCTCAATAACCCCAAGTGGTGGTCGCTATCAGAGCTGCAGATAAGAGTAGTGCTCTGGCCTAAAAGGAAATCTGTAGGACACCAGGGGTTGGCCAAGTTAGGGGTGCCCACTGTAGTAGATATTTTTGGGAGAGCAAATGGAGTAACTTTTTAAATTTTAGTTGGAGAATAAAGTTTGATTTTATTCTAGTAAATTTTAAAAATTAACCAGCACAAGCCCCACCAGCTGGCAAAACCTTTTTGTATGCCTGTTGTGGTAAAATTATAATTTCTTGCACCCAAGTTAGGGTTAATTGCCTTTTAAATAGGCCGCAATGGTTGTTTTGACTCCAGTTTTTTAGATTTAAAGTTAAATTTAGGAAATTAAGGGCTGAGTGACTTGGAATTATGATTCCAAGTCAAACGGCCCAAAAAATGAAAATGGGTTAGAGTGGATGCCTAACTTTTTGAGAGTAATGTGTCAAACCCAAAATGGATCTAAGCCACAAAAAAACAAGGATTGGCTCTGAGGACAAGCTCAGAGGTGGGCCCCAAGCTGCAGCTGATCAGTCTGATTGGTTGCAGCTTGAGGTTGGTTGCAGTTGGAAGAGTTGAGGCTAGGAGTGGCTGTTGAGGCTTAGTAATTATTTTTTTCCTTGCTTTGACAGCCAATCCTGCCTTGGGACCATTTTTTGGGGGAAGTGCTCTGAACAGGTGAGGTTAGGATAGATGGCAGGTGACTCCTCAGCTGGTGGCAACTTGGCTGGGTGGGCGTGGTTTTGGGTGGCTTGGCCCCACATCCCTGCTCGTGAAGTTGAGAAATCTCTCAATAAATGAGAAAAATATTTTTGAGGTAAGTCTGTCTTGGGAGCAGGGTTGGTGTGGGCCATTGCAACCTTTTCCCCTTTTCAGGGAGGGTGCAGACCCAGAGCTCATCTACAGTATGAGCCAGGTTCCCCACAGAGCAGAGTGGAGGAGCTTGAGGTTGCTGTTTCTCTTTTTTCAAAAAAATAAAAACTGATCCAGTTGTAGAGGTGCTATATTGAGGCTTATACTTTGCCTTTGATTTTGGTTGAACTAAAAGGGTCTTGCCATTTTAGGTGTATAGTTACCTTAATAGAGTTTTAGCACATCATTTCTAATCAGGAGGGTAATATTGCCTATGGAAAATTGGGGTGCTTTTGCATTGGTCCTTTGTGCCTTTGTTATTATATCCTTTGCTTTGGCAAATTTTTTTTCCACTATTTGATTACAGATGACCATAAACATTATTTTTGGTTATAATTATTCACTTGTGATTGTAGCTTGAAGAGTGTGAACTTTATACTGAATAAAACTTTATAAGGGGTACAATGGGTTGTGCAATGTTTCTTTGTCCAATAGGGCCAGGGTATATTGGGATGGTGCGGTCCCATTTAAAGTGGTTAGATACTGCAGTTTGAGATAATGTTTTATTAATGATTAGCTGAATTACCTGTGCTTTGCTATGGTGTCTATAAAATTTCAGATATTCAATTTATTAATTTAGATTTCATATTATAGATAAACAAAACCACTCTACCAAATCTAATTGCTCAATCAAATCAAACACAAATTACAAACCACTCAGGTGAACCTAACTGAACTTATCAAAACAACCAATAACTAATCACCTCCTAAAAATAAACTATGTCCTATCAATTTGAACAAAAGCCATCAATCACTCAGCTAAACAAAAAAACTATTGAATCAATCAAATAACACCAAACTGCTACCCAAAACATCTCTTTAAAACTTAAAATCATTGAGTATGTGACATATCTTCCAAACTACTAAATCAACTTCTACTTAACTTGCCAAAAGTATTTTATTAATTAGGTTATCCAAATTAGTCAGGTTTTTGAAATATATAAACTTAACATCCAGATACCTGTGCTTTGCTACAGTTTTAGTTTATCAGATGATAAAATCACACTGACATAGCCTATAGGCTGTGCCAGTGCTACTCTCAAACCACTCAGAATAACAGCTTCGCTGTTGCCCTCATGGCTGATGAACTGATTATCCTAACTACTTAATATACTTAAACTAATACTGATCTTTGTTGAGTTTCAGGTGAGCAATTTGGTGAATTATTAGTTAATAGTCACCAATTTTTACCCCCTCACCCAAATAGATTGTCGCTATCAGACTCAAAGGTTTCAGATGTCAGTCAGTCAGTCAATCAGTGAGTATGTCAGTGAATGTGTTTTATTAAGTAGATAAGTTAAATTACTATTTTATCATTGCAGCATGCATATTGGCTGATGCTAAGATGGTTCAAGTTTTCACATTTTTAAGAAGCTTGATAACCAGTTTTAATAAAAAAGTAGATACCTTAGTCTGTAAGGATGCTGTCATAATTCCAATATGACTGGATGATAAGCCCAAGGTTGTCATGGTGGTGTTGAGTAATTGACTGGACCTAGTTGTTGGATATTTGATTATATCAGATATCAGCGATTATGGATCAGGTGTATCCTAAGTATATCCAAACTTGGGAATTGCAGCCTATCAATTTCACATAATTATATTTGACTATGATGACATGGGCTCAAGGGCTTTGTTGGTTAGGTCAAACTTAAATTTAAGTTTTGATTTAATGATTCGGGCATGTGGGCTTTGTTGGTCTATGTCAAAATTAGTTTTTAATGTCAGTTGAGTTTTTGATCAAATTAATTACTAATTAGTGATATGAATCACCTTGGTATATGCTGCCAATTGCATGTGAAAGTGAATAAGTTCAGCTATTTTGAAGATGCATATGAAATGCCATCTCAAGAATGATGATGGTGTCTACTCCAACCCTGAGGCTGAGTATGATGCCCTGAGTCAAAGTATTTGTAGACGTTCTTAAAAATATTTTATGTGGCCAAGTGCCATTGAAAATGAGACGTCATGGGTAAGATGTGGTTAACATCAAACCCTATAAATAACCCTCAAGTTGATGCTAATAAAAATATATTTAACTACTGGACTTGTTTATAATTTGTGACTTTTTTGTGTTTAGTAATTTCTTTTGTATTAGTCAACTTTTACTTGGGATCAGTAAGATCAGGGTGGCATGCCATTGTCCAAGTAAAAATGACAGGGAATACAAATTAGATACTACCAAGAAGCTATAATTTAAATTCTAATCACCACCCTGTCTGTTGTCTTCACACAATAGATGCTCAAAACTGCATTTCACACCTGACAAAGAACCAGCCATCAGACAAAGCCCAAAAATCAACAAATGGCACTCATGGCTGGGACCGCAGATGGTGACCAGTATCAACGTTTGAGTGACCAAATTTTGCAGATGAAGGATGAATACACCAGAAAAATCAATGATCTCAATGATGATATTGATGCTATTAACAAGTATAGCAATAATCTCCATGGAGAATTGAACCAGTGCAAGAAGGAAATAAAAGAAAAGGACCAAGTGATTTCCACCTTGCAGCTACAAGCTACTAGCCTGTATGAGGAAATTGCAAAATTAAAATTAAAAAACTGAAATTGTGCCAATTGAGAAAATGAAATCAACAAGCGAATTTGAGCTCTGGATGACGGGCGTTGTCAGTGTGCTACAACTCATTTGACTGGAAATTCTTCTGAATATTATGAGGATGAAGCTTCAGAAATAGCTACCAAAATGGACGCTTGACCACATTGACAACTTTCTAGCAAAATGGTTGCTTTGGCCAACCCTATCACCTCAAACTGGGATATGATGCCCCAACGCCCTAGTACACCTGGCTCTAGTCAACCTAGAAAAAATTGTGATAACCAGGAATGGGGAAGTGGTAATTATAAACCAGCAAACCTGCTGGCATTTGACAAGAATGGAAGTATTACCACATTTGTCAAACGTTTTGAAATGGCCATACATGGGGCCAGCAACCGCAAAAAAGCAGCCACCATGATTAACTGCTTGGATGAGTGGTGCATTGAGTTGATTATGCCTCACATTAACAAAAATCCAACATATGCTGAAGTCAAGGAGGCCATGCTTTATGAATTTTGGGTCCCGAGAGGATGTCAACCAGAAAATCTAAGTTTATGAACATCAGCTTTAAGAAAGTTAAGCAATTGACAAATTTGCAGATCGATTCTATCATGAAGCTCAAGTTCTCTTAGGTGCATGGGCTATGGTCAATTTTGACGCCAAGATTGCACTAGAGCATGCAGTAGAACCTTACCCTTTTCTATCAAACACTCTATTGCCTGCTTTCATAAAACTTTGTGACATCTGAATTGGTTGACTATTTATGCAGATGCTCAAAAAATTATGGCCCTCCTAATACTGGTTACAGATTGGGAACCACTGCCTTTGATGGAAAGTCCTTAAAAACCAATAAGAAGATTGACACCCTACAGCCAGTGAGTGAAATTACTTGCTTTAATTGCAATTTTAAAGGTCACTATGCTTCCTGATGACATCAGCAAAATGTCAACATAGTCCTTCCCAATACCGTGCAGGAGAAGGGAAAAGAACAAGCATAATAGATGTGGGACGCTCTATTGTGCCTAAGACACTAGTCCCACCCAATTGACAAGCAAATGATGGCCATGGGGCCTTGATTAACAATAAAATCGATTCTATTTTAGTATCAAATGAAGATTCCTAAAATGTACATGCGGTAACTCGCTCCCAGAGTAAGGTTGTCACACCTGAAGCCTCTGAAGTAGTCGCTAAACCCTATGTGCAACAAATACTTAAGAATATTACAGCCGCCAGGCATGGGGAATGACTAAGTTCAAGGAAATAGATTTAGTAGTATATTGTGACACTCATAGCGCAGGCTGCACACAAAAGCTAGCCTCACTTTGGAAGGGTCCATTTATTATATTGGAGAAATCATCTGAAGATGTATATACCATTAAGGATCAAGGCAGCTGGGTTGTGAATTGAATACACGCTAAGTTCCTTCATCCATATCATAAAGAATAATACAATAAAAAAATAAAATATTAAAAAAATATATAAAATAAAAAAAAAAAATAAAAAGTAAAAAATAAAAAATAATGATAATTGCAAGCCATAGAGTTTATTTCATAGAATTGATGCCTCACTGGCATTAGAACTAGGTACCCCTTTGTTGGTAGGGGAGGAGAGTGCAATCAAACCAGAGAAGTCTACCCTGATGGAGATGTGCCAAACCAAAGAAAGATTGGCACCAGGCACTCTGGCCCTGTCAGCTTAGGAAAGGCTATTGAGATAACATTTGGACTTTGAGGAACGCAAAAAGTTAGAAGTTGTGACCCAGGAAGAAGGGTACCCACCGCTTATATCCAGTCAAGGTGTGGGGAAGTGTTGAGCAATTGACTGGACCTAATCGTTAGATATTTGATAATATCGGATATCAGCAAATATGGTTCAGGTGTATCCTAAGTATATCCAAACTTGGGAATTGCAGCCTATCAATTTCACATAATTATATTTGACTATGATGACATGGGCTCAAGGGCTTTGTTGGTTAGGTCAAACTTAAATTTAAGTTTTGATTTAATGACTCGGGCATGTGTGCTTTGTTGGTCTATGTCAAAATTAGTTTTAATGTCAGTTGAGTTTTTGATCAAATTAATTACTAATTAGTGATATGAATCACCTTGGTATATGCTGCCAATTGCATGTGAAAGTGAATAAGTTCAGCTATTTTGAAGATGCATATGAAACGCCATCTTGAGAATGATGATGGTGTTTACTCCAACCCTGAGGCTGAGTATGATGCCCTGAGTTAAAGTATTTGTAGACGTTTTTACAAACATTTTACTTGGCCAAGTGCCATTGAAAATGAGATGTCATGGGTAAAATGTGGTTAATATCAAACCCTATAAATAACCCTCAAGTTGATACTGATAGGATATATTCAACTACCAGACTTGTTTATAATTTAATTTATAAACTTTTTTGTGTTTAGTAATTTCTTTTGTATTAGTCAGCTTTTACTTGGGATCAGCAAGATCAGGGTGGCGTGCCATCATCCAAGTAAAAATGACAGGGAATACAAATTAGATACTACCAAGAAGCTATAACTTAAATTTTAATCACCATCCTGTCTGTTGTCTTCACACAATAGATGCTTAAAACTGCATTTCACACCTGACAAAGAACCAGCCATTAGACAAAGCCCAAAAATCAACAGGCGGAATGAATGGAATCCTTCAAGAGTTCGATATGAGTAATGGCAATTTGAGTGCCTCAAAATGAGGCGATATTGGGCTGTTGGAAAAACATCTCAGATTAGGTGATTGGGATATTAATGAATGAAGGATTAATAGAACCAATGATATGTGCAAATTAAAGTACTAAGCTTTAGAAGCAGTAGCATTTGAAGCTGATACAATATAGGTGAGATGAGATGATCAGGAGAAAAAGCTGTTAAGTAAGTTAGAGTAGGCAGAATAGGAAGAATCTGCGATATTCAGTGTATTAAATAAAAGAAGTTGTGGTAGCAAGTGCTCCATATTTTATTAAAAAGGTTATTCTGTTGTTTTGAGGGCAACAATCATCATATCGTTGGTACTGATTGCTCAATGGGTCAAACCCTGTGCAAAATCCACCAGCGTATCTATTAAATACAGCCAATTTTATAACAGTGGTGCTCACTACAGGGGGCCCATTGATTAATTAAAAACAAAATGGTAAAAACACATTTGCCTGCTATGTCACATTCATGTAGTTTTGATAAACACTCTACCCAACACTCTGGTTCAATTGCCTATGCAGAGCTGAGACTAGATTTGGACACTGTGCTTAAAAAACAAGATGAGCTGCTCCAGGAGGGTTGCTGCAATAAACTGCCCCATTTGACCGTGAAGGGAATATTCATAAGTTCTTTAAGCGATTTGGAATTGCAACTGAAGGAGTTTCAGATTGATGAAAAGTAAAACTGTTGATATCTTCCTTGGATGTTGGAAGTGCTGATAAAGTTATCTGTTACCTTTCCAGCAGCTCCATTATATACCAAGAGGTTAAAGAAATGGTGCTGTGGTTGTTCAGTGGAACTGCAAAGATGTCAAAGCGGAAGGCCAACTTTTGACCATCAGGTTTCAGCAGAATGAGACCCTCACTGCATTTGCTGAGCAATTTACAGTGGAAGCTCAAATGCTAATTGGGGCCAAAATTTTATCTGAATCAGAGATGTGTATTGCAATGACTTCTGCTGTAAAGCCATACCATTAGTTACATAACGTTATGGCCTCACTGTTGGATGAAGATGTATCTTTGCTCAAAATTATTCAGTTTTTACACCGTATATCAGCCAACTTCCCTCCACCTAATACAGAGCGGAATCCTTCTGCTTTAACTGCTGAATCATCTTATTTGGGGAACTCTGATAGTCCAGTTCACAGTTCACCAAGTTACCCACAGTGGTTAAATCTGCACCCCATATCTGCTTATTGTACTAGGCACAACTATAGCTATAACCCTGTTTATGCCAACTACTTACAGCCCAACTCTCACCGTGGCTTGTTTCATATTAATCAGGGAGTGGACCCCAAGGGGTCAGCTTTTTAAATGCAGTCGACAGGGGCAACTGGCACGATGGTTCCCTAATCAACTGGTCTCTTGTGTACAGCTGGAACCATATGACCAGGGAAAAGTCAGAGCAGAATAGAGAAGGGACTCTCTATCTCCGCTATACCAGATGACCCACCTTAACAAAAATTAGAATGTGCAGAAGAATTTTACTTGCACCATGAGTCAGTATATGTGAGCAGCCAGTTGGGGGGATGAATGTTTTGACATGAGTGCAGTCTGCAGCTATGGCAAAAGAGGGGTCCCAGATGCAGGTTGAGCCGTATTCATGTCAAATGTTCAACCAAGTTTCCCCTGAGAAGTTAGAAACCTCCTCAGATGCACCCTTTTTGCAAGCAGTAAGCACCGCTCTTTCAGTCAAAACTATTATCAAACGATACCCCAGAATTGGTAAAGGGATTGCATGTTTCCTTAGAAACTGGGATTCCTTAGATGTACATGATATAAACAGTGGAGATGTTTCTTACTCTGAATGTACTTACTGTGATCTGGTTGTAGCTAAGACCTGAGTCTGTGCCATCATAGATACCGGTGCCCCATCAATATAGTTGTTAGATTTTGATGGATGACTCAAAAATAAACCCTTTGAGAAAACTATCAATGCTGATAGATTACTCCCATTGATGGATCCTTTGATAATTCCCAATTCATCTGCATAATCTGATAAATCTGATTCACCTCATAACTTCTCTGATTGCATCTGAGATACCCAATTATTATAGCTAATAATAGCTATGATATAATCATATTATGGCTGATTATGGGTCCACTTGGGTGCAAAGTGGTCTCACGGCATTAACTAAATTGCACCTCCTAAATTAATACACTAATATTAAACCACTAAGGCGGAAGTTGGGTTCAATTAACGAAATCAATTTATTAAGCACTTAAACATAGATGTCCCAAATAAGGGTGTACTTAGTGCTATGAGAGGCCTGCTGATGTCCCAATTAGGGGTGCATCATCTTTTATGTTCATATATATTTTTGACCCATTTATTGTTAGACGTCGAGTTATGACATAGCTCAAAGTGGGAAGATTTTGATGTTGAGTTTGCAACCCAAAATTGTCCCAATTATGAGAGTAAAATTGCCTTCAACTGGGCTGAAATGATTGTTATTTTTAGTCAATTCATGAGCCAAATTGACTTAGAATTTTTCATAATTATTGCCATGACCAGCATAGGATTACCATAATATTAATGAACTCATCTAATAGATGAGTTCTGCCAGGAGATTCCCAAGAGGTATATAATACCAGTGCTTGACCAATTAATAAAACATCATCATTTACCATTTAAATATTGATTATCAATAGCTAATGTCGCTTAGTTTATTAATTATTGTTGTCAATTTGTCGTCTGTCTGATATTTGTATCTGTTGCTGTTACATCTATATTAGATAGTTGTGTGTGTTTATAATTCCTGGAGAGAAGTACTCAGTTGCCTGCTGGAGAAGTAGTCCTAATTATAGGGGAATAATTTCCTAATTTTGTATGAAGACAGAAGGTCTCGTAATTGTTGTTGCCAATAGACTTAAGAATGGTGAGAGTACCAGAGTTACTTGGCTATTATTGAGGATTATTGGAGAATCTACTTCACAATTATGAGCAGGAGTTTTAATTGAAAAGCGAGTTTTTATCCTCAAATTCATTGTTAAGTCATCTTAGTTTGCATCATTGGCTGAAAACTTAACATTTTGGTGCTCACTCAAAGAAAAAAACAATAACCTTAATATATTTAAATTTATTGTGGGGAAGGCCGACCATGGGATGGACACTTTCGAATATGACTCAGATGAGACAAAACTTAGTACCAGGGGAGGCACCCCAGAGAAGCGATGCTATCTCTTGTTGCCAGCGGGAACGCCACTTATGGGGAGGGGGAGGGAACGTGTGAAGGGGCCGTAGCCACTATTGAGCACGTGTGGAGGAAGGGGTCTGATTTGATGAACCAGACTGGGAACCAGGAGGAGACCAGCTGTCGGTGACGCGGTGGGAGATATCCAAACATCCACGCTTGAAAGTGGTCCACCAAATGAGACTGGAATCTGTGGTCAGCTTCAGGGAGGGTGGGGATGGAGCCAGCGATGGCATCCAAGACAATCGTGTGGATAGTCCACATGGCGATTGCAACCACCAGAGCACAGAGGGAGGGTGGGAGGGGGAGGCCATTGATGAAGCAAACATATCTCCTGACAGACTGAAGGGATGCGTTTGATCCTGGCCTAGCAGACGTTGGACTTCGCGCCATATCACTTTAGAGGTGGGGCACTTCTCCAGGCGGTGGAAAAGCGTTCCATACTGGCCACACACGACACAGGATGAGTGTAAAGTGTTAGAGCGCTCAGCTGTACGATACACCCGCCTCATGCAGCGCCACACATGGGAGCAGACTTGAGGCTGCAACAGAGGATGGTGTGCGTATTTCCAGATAGTCTTTTGGGTTTCCATGGAATAAGGGATGTCCATCATGTCCAGGTAGTCCATCCTGGATAGGACACGGGGTCGAATGGGGATCACGCCATCATGGATGGGTAGCCCCTGTACCTCTTATGTGAACTGAGGAGAGGGGCGGCCTCTTCAGGTTGTATGTCCACTAATACAAATTCTCCACTCTGCGCTTCGCATGGAGAGTAGGATTCGTTTGTAGTGGGTTTTTGTCCCATGAGGACCTGTGGCCGATGTGTGTGATGCGAGGTATTTCATCAGGGAGTGGGAGTTTGATGGATTATTGAGGCCCAAGGCTCTGGAAAAGTTGGAGTGGGCCGCGCGGGACCAGTGTTGGGATGGGAGTGTAGGAGCAGTGATGGCCGCGATCCAGGTGCCCAGGATCTTGGTGGCATGGGCTTTGAAGTCAAGCAGGCCTTTGCCACCATGATGATGAGGGCCAAACATGACCTCTAGCCGTACTGGTGGAGGGTGGCCTGACCAAAGCCATCCTTGCAGCAAAGCATACAGGGATTTGAAGAAGTTTGGGGAGAAGGGAATGGCGTGGGCTCTGAACCAGACTTTGGATAGGAGCATAGAGTTGGCAAGAACAACCCTGCCAGTGAGGGTAGTAGGGTGGGCTCTGAGAGAGGCTATTCGCTTCGTCACGTTGTCCAGTATACAGCCCTTCATTACTGCTGACGCGTATCCGCCTGCCTCCATCCACACGCCCAGATGGCATACTGGTCCTATGGTAGGATGTGGCACAAAGGGGAGCACCAGTGGAGCGGTGTGTGTTGATTTAGTAAGGCGTGGACGTGGGCGAGCAGATGGGCCAGGTTGGGAACTAATTGCTGGGGCCCAGCAGTTCTGAAACTGACCAAGGAGGATAATTTCAGTTTTGGAGGTGTTCAGTGCCACGTTGCTTACCCAGGAATATTCCTGGATGAGGGCTTCAAGCGCACATGCATCTTTGTTATTAGACACCCCCACTACGCAATCATCTGCAAATGCCAACATCTTGACTGGGGTTTGGCCTGGCACATGGACCTCAGTGAGGTGGGCATTCACATTTCTCAGTAGTGGGTCAAGGCTGAAGTTGTATAAGAGTGGGCTGAGGGGGTCCCCTTGTCACAGGCCCCTTTGGGGGCGGACTACTTCCATTAGGAAGCCTGGGCCACGCACTGCCATTGTTGCAGATTCTGTGAGCAGCATCACCCAGTTAATGAAGCAGGGGGTAGGCAGAATTGATGGAGGCAGGCCCTAAGGTATTCCCAGTTTACTCTATCATAGGCCTTTTGTTGGTCCAAGAATACAAGTGCCCCAGAGGCTGTGGACTGACACACATTAGCCACTGAGTGCACGTTATCCCAAATCAACCTTCTGGGGATGAAACTGAATTGTTCTGGGGAGATGGTGGCAGATGCTACAGTCCCTAAACGGTTAGCCATGATTTTGGTTAAAATTTTGGTGTCTGTGTTTGTTAGAGAAATGGGGCACCAGTTGGCTAAGTCAAGCCTATCCCCTTTCTTGAAGAGTGTGACAGTAAAGGCCTCATGTCCTCCTGGTAGGAGGCACGTTTCCAACAGGCTTTGGTTGAGTGAGGCTAGCAGCAATGGGGATATATATTTAAAATATTTTTTGTAGAACTCATATGGAATGCCATCTGGGCCTGGGCATTTTCAGTTTGGTGCACCGCGAATGGCTGTCCATAATTTGTTCGGAGTAATTAAATTCATTATTTCTGGGTATCAGAAAATGGTGCGGATATGAGCTCAGTCAAGAAATTCCACCATTTTGGCCAGCTGAATTGGTTCAGCTTGGTATAACTCGGAGTAATATTTTTGCATTTCGATTGCCACTTCAGCCAGTGTGTCCACAATAGAATTATCCGATCTTTGCACCTGTGTGCAGGCCATGCTCTGGCATGGTGCGAAAATTTTTTTGAAGAAGTATGCGGTGCACTTGTTGCTTTTAGTGATGCATGTGGCCCTGTATTGGACACAAACCCAATGTTTGTGTTGTCTTTCGAGTGCATTGGGGTGGGCGGCTGCCTCCGCCCACTTCCAGCCCCATGCAGGGCTATATCCTGTGGCTGGAATGTTGGACTCCAAGTGGGCCAATTCCACCAGCACGCGCGATATAACCGCCAATGTGGCTCGTGAGCGTCTGGAGGAGAGATGGCGATAGTGGCGGATGGTGTCTTCTTTGAAAGTTGCCCATGTGGAAATGGGGTCTGCACAAAATGGTGCAACAAATGATTCCGCCAAAGTTGCCTCTTCCACCCATGTGGAAAATCCTGGCGACGCGAGCTCGGGGGGGCGGATTTTGCACTAATGTGGGGCCTTTGCAACTGTGACGGGTAAGTGGTATGTTATCAAGACCAGTCAATGGTCGGAGAATTCCATTTTTGTTGTTTCAAAGTGGGAGATGTGGGGTTGGAATTTCGCCGGCGCTAGAATAAGGTCAATGCAGGTCATGGACCTTAATTGGCCATTATGGATGTGGGGATGCATCATGTTTTCAAGCAGTGGGGCATGTCGCAGCAGCGCATCCCTTAACCCAAGGGTGGCTTTAGAATGCGTAGTTCTATGTGACCCTGTGGGGCGTGGGGTGAGGGCGGCCACCAGTCCATTGGTGAGGTTAGCCAACAGTTCATGTCACCAACTAGGAAGGAATTGGGGGGTAGCGGAAGGGATTTGACCAATGAGAAAAAAATTCCCGACGCTCATGTGCACCATTTGGGGCGTAAATGTTGACGATTGTGTGTGCAACATCGGCCCATGAGAAGGTGACAACGAGCACTCAGCCATTTAGGAATGTTTCTAAAGATGTAAATTTGAAAAAAATTGTTTTTCTGAATTAGCACCCCACAGTGCTTTGACCAAAAGGATAGGGATGGTAGGAGCATTGTTTTCCAAGCTTCCTCGGAACCTCGTGGACAGTGGGACTCCTGGATGGCCAGGATATCCACAGGTAAATTGTTTTGTAAAAAACTCAGTTTCCTAGCCTAGGATGGGGGGGCCTTGAGTCTGGCGATATTCAGCATCCCTAGAGTGAAGGTTTCACCCATTGCACCTTAGGTGCGAGGGGGTGGGCCCCCAGGCCCACCAGCCTCTTCCAGGTCCCCACGGGCTTTCACAGCAGCATGGGTATTAGCAGCAACGCTATTGGGGTTTTTGTTAATTTTTATGGAAAGAGTCGCGTTGGCTTTGGCCTTCACTTTTTGTTTTCCTGACATCGGACGAATTTTTTGCGGTGCGGATAAGTTCAGTGCACCATCAAGTGGGGCAAAATTTTTTTTTTTCAGTTGGGATAGGTCCCAAGTCAGTTTTGACTGAGGCTTGGGTGCAATGATTGGGTGAGATTGAATCTCCCATCGGATCCTCAGATTGAGTAGCCCATTCAGCATGGGCCTCCCAATCTGATTGGGTGATAGATTCCCAAGTTGCTTCCACCATGAAGGTCTCCATGTCCTCCTGGCGTTGTGAGTGTGGGATAGTGGTGTTGGCCTTGGCTGTTTCCTTGGCTGCGGCCCTATGGGCCTGCTTGGCCTTCTTCCACTCCTGCGGGGAGATGGGCTTTACCAATAGGTAGCAGCCTTGTGCTCCCCACAGGAAAGCCTCCTTGGTGCTTGCGGTTGGTTTGTAGTGCGCCTCTCCGCTGGTCATGGCTGCCGAGTGGTGCTCTTGGAATGTGACGCCCTCTTTGATGGGGCATGTGTGCACCTTATGGCTGAACGCATCACAGTGGGTGCAAATGGGGGGTGCGCTGTCCACGGTTACCCAGAATGGGTGGGTGGTATGCCCTGTAATGTCAATAAAGGTGGAGTGTGGGATCTGGGTTAGGTCCTTCACGATCTCCTCAGTTGGGGTCAGAACTGCGATGGCTTTGCCGGTGCACAGGTGTGGCATCAGTGTGAAACGTTGAATTTTGAAAGATTGTATTTCGCCATATATGGCGAGACCATCTTTCAGGTGTTGCTCCAAAATGTCACGTTTTACCATAGCAGGCAAAAAGTCAAATGTGAGGAAAATTTGGTTTGATTTTGTCCATCTGGTGCGTTTAGTTTCAATGACCTGTTGCCCTTTGGGGAGGTCGACCACTATGCGCACCGCTGCAGCCTCATCTGCTGCAATTTTGCTTTCAAAACCTAGGTCCAGCCAACCGTGCGACATGGAGTGAGGTGCAACGTACACCATGGTTGGGAAAATTGTGTGCACATCTTCACAAAATTTTTCTTATAGGGCTGTTTTTTGGATGTCCAGATACACACGGACTCCAAATTCCACCGACAAAAGTGGCTGGGAATGTGGCGTGTTGATGTACTGGTTGCATTGTGATTGCCACATGAGTATCTCCGGGGAAATTGTGACCACCAGTTTTTTTAGATTTTTTTCTATTCCGCCAGATTCTCTGGGGCGTTTTTGAATGTTAGAGGCCGCGGGCCTTCCGCCTGCTCCTCTTGCCTTGCTTGCCCAACTGCTCCCAGACATGGGCGCATACTAATCCCCTCTATGAGATTATCAAACTAGATTTAGTCTTGAATTGAATAGGTTGCAAAAGTGTTTGCAACGAGAAAGAAAAGTAATAACCTTAATATAGGTATGGACGATCAGCTTTCAGAAATTGCTCAAAAGTACAGTAACAACAATATGGAAACAAGCAATGTTCAGTTCATTGAACATTTTACACTAAATTGTTCTGACAATGAGGAGGGGAACGAGTACTCATTAGAGCTAATAGCGACTGGAACAGGCCCAACTTTACCTTCTAATCTGGCTGAGTTTACCCAGGCCAACATCAAGGAAATGTTGGAAACCCTGTTTTGAGGCTACCAGGTTGGTTCTTCAACAATCAACCTGAGCTTTGGTCTATTTTATTATAGGAAGGATCAAGTACTGAAGAACGAAATTTATCAAAAATACAGAGAAGCCACCATGGCTGCTTTGGCCAAAGGCTTCAGGAGAGTCAGGCCAACACATATGAATATTCAGTTAATTTTGTACAACCATCTATTAAGCATGCTCAACGCATCTTTGCACGTCAAAATCTTAAATTTTCTCACAATCACCATATTCAAGATGAGGAACGGTCATCCCACACTTGCTTGTTAGAGAATCTGGATAGTTGCTTTGCAGAAGTGCGTAAAGCAATCATTTCAAACACTGGAGCTGCGGCAGAAGCTCATGGCTGAATTGATGAGTTGGTAACTCAACTTAACGAAGGCGTTTCAAAGATAGCAACACAAGTGCTGAACAATTTGGGATTCTCAAGTCAGTGGAAACAGTATATTACCAACCACTGCATCAGACTTGAGATGCAGTATAATTATGTTGCAGCTAATACGGAAAACCTTATACAACAGGGCCATGATTCAAGAAAGACCCTTTGAGAGTTGTAGGAAAAATATGTCAAATTGGAAGATTATATTCAAACCAAATTTTCAGCTACTCAGAGGGATATCAAGGCTTTAGCCCAGTTACCACTTGCTACAGTAGAACAACCAAATAATTCAGATATCAAGGCCAAATTAGCTAACATATGGTCAAGTATTTCAGAACTCTGTACTACCAGTACAATTTATTTGAGGAGAAAATTAACATGGAGAGTTGACTGTCACTTGCTAACACCAGGATGTCAAGAATGTCGGAAGAAATGAAGGCACTTTTGGCCTGAGTGGACATTAGCTGAAGCATATATCCTTCAAGCTAACAAGGAAATGGAGCATCTTAAGACTAATAGTTGCAAGTGTGCAACCAATCTTGGGGGGAGGGAGGATGAAGAAGCAGCTCCAAAGACATGACAAGTTGAGCTTAAGAAGCCACATCAGTCCCA